>WOXC01005680.1:0-142588 GCA_011680675.1 Gymnobelideus leadbeateri | reverse complement strand
TGGTTTATGGTCCTGTGCCAGTAGTCATGGGAAATTAAAAGGATAAATAAGAAATAATATCTACCCTCCACAGGCTGATAATCTATATTTGTTTTCCCTTAATAATGCAGAAGACTATGAAGATTCAAATGACTCCTCATCCTATAATTGTGAGATAATACATAATTCCTTCTTTCTGCCTGCCATACCTGACAGGACAAACACTGAAAAGATTTAAACAAACATATATATATATATATATATATATATATATATATATATATATATATATATTAATAATAATCTGAAACAACATATTCCCCTATACACACCTTTGATATCTTCCTTGCTCTCAGATACCTTAAGAAAAAAATCCCTTCATGATCTAGCAACTATAGAATGGATTCCCTCTGTGTACACTTGGCCTAATTTAGCTGTTTTTTTCCCCAACATTATACTCTTTATTGTTGTTTCTATTTCCTTTAGAAACGCATCTTACACTATAATTTTATAATCCAAATGTTAATGATTCTTGACTGAAAATTTTATTATAGACTTTTTAATTGATCTTTTATTTTTTTCTATTATTATCCTCCTCCTTTCATTAAATGCTTCCCACCATATTTATTTTAATTTATTTCATCCTACACTGCTTTATTTTTATGAGCTAATAGTACTCATCATCTTCTGTCACCCTCATAATACTTTACAAATGATCTTGGATTCTAAACCCAGTGTTGCCACATCTCTGTTTGCTTTAAGCAGTGTCTGGTACTTGTTAGTCACTTAATCAATGTTTATTGATGAAAAAAAAAGAATGAATACCCCAGGATAAAATTACAGCACTGGACCCCTTATACCGTCCACATGGAAGTCATTTCTCATGGCCTTAAAAAAAGGAAATGAGGGTGTAAGGTTTGCTGGCTTCCCGGATCGTACTGCTGCCACAGTAAGGCTTCCATTTCTCTTTTCTTTTCTTGTTTTCTCAAAAGCAGTCCCCTAGAATCTTCCACATGGGGGACAATATCTTAAGAAGTTTGGGTATGCATCATTGCTGGTAAAATGAGAATATTTTACTAGGTGATTGTAGCAGCAACTACACTGGCACACTCCGAATGACTGTTCTCAGGTTCTTAGACCTGCTTTACTAGGGAAGTTGTTTAAGGGATCAACAATCTTTTAAAATTACATTCACTAGTTCAGGGGAAAAGTCACCACCCTGAACTTCAGAGAAAATACAAGCAGAGAAATAAAGACCAACAGACAGGGCTTTGACTACCTGAATCAACTATACACGTTGCATACATCCTTGGATGGAGAGAGTTTTTACATTTGAGAAATTTGGGAGTTCTGAACATATAGCCACTCAGAATCTAGAATACGGGATGACAAGTTCCTTCTCATAAGCAAGCCCCCAAAGTAAAATACCAACTCAGCAAAATATACTTCTCAGAGTTAGAAGTCATCGAAACCCTCATGACTCAGTGCCTAATTAGAAATTAGTAAAAGATTTGAAAGTATGTCTACAAGCAAGCCTTCCCCAGGCAAACTTCCCATAATGGACTTCACATGAGGTGTATAATAGGGAGGGGGGAAGATCTTATATCCCATTAATATTACAGTGAATTATGCATTTCTTCCAGTTAAAAATCTAAATCCTATTATTTTATAACACTTTGAAAAGAACTTGAGGCACCTATTAGTTATGGGTGAAGAGGAAGTACTAGACAAGGAAATATAGTTAATGGAGAAGCAAACCCAAAGATCTATATCAAGCATTAATGTGACAGCTTTTAGAGTTTATTCCCCATAGATAAGGAGGGTCCTTTGAATTCTCCAGCAGTCTTCCTGTCGTGGAACTGTTATGAATGAATAATTCAACAATATACCAAGGATTTGTTAGGTAATCAACCAATTAACAGATATTTATTAAATTCTTACAATGACCTAGACATACTATAAACATAAAGACAAAAAATCATACAGTCCCTGCTCAAATAGATCTTATAATCTATCTTGGAAACAAAGGCATATATGTTCAAAACTGTATTAAATTGTACAAAGGATCAATAGACAGCAATATCTGGCCTCAAGGGGCACATATTTGTCTTGTATGTATCACCTCAGCATCCTTTTCCACTAATGTTTTCTTCTCTGCCTCACTGGCAGTTTGGCTGTCTTTCATAATTTAGGCTTTGATTTTATTTTACATACTGATCCAAGTAGAAGAAAATAGGTATTGACTGATGAACATTCTGAAACTTGGCACTGTCTTAAAAGTAAAGCAAAAGTTGATTTGGTGTTTAGGAATTTTTTTTGTTTGTTTTCTGGCAGCTTTTTCAGCCCTAAATCTTCTCAGCCTTCTCATCCCTAAGTAAAGCTAATCAGTCTTTCATTCTTCTGACACTAATGTTTTACAGTTTGGTGGATATCCCTTCTTACATAACATGATAAAGTTCACTAGCTACCTTTTCTTTTTTTTTTTAATCCAATGCACTTTTTCTCACCTCACAACCCAGCCTAAATTTTCCATTCCCTCTGTCCTGGGAGCTCTTTCTTCAGAGCTCTTTACAAAACTGATAGTTATTCTGGGGTTAACGTCTTAGTGGCAGCTGTATTATATGACTAGCTTCTGATATTTCATCTCCCTCTGCCTCATTTTGTTAGAAGTGCATTTTCCTATATAGGATGTGCCTGCAGATGAAGAAAATGTATTTCATCAGAAAAAGGAGATTGAACTTGTCCACTGGGACCAAGGATATGAAACCAACAGATCTGATGGCCTCCCTCATCAGTTTGAAGGAAGCAAGAATAACTGCTGAGGAGAAGGGGAAATTTGATTGAGAAAGAGGTTTCAGGGTACACCACTGATGAGAATCTGAAGTTGGTGTCAGCATGGAGTTCATATTTCGCAGTATGATACACTTTGATTGTGGTCAGGAGCTTTCTATCTTGTCATAGGGTGGATGGTTTTCTCACAGCTTATCACTCTGCCATGTGTCACAGCTGCTGGTTGATTTTATACTATTCAAAAAGGAGTCAGCAGCATTTGTCTTTTTTGTTCACCAGCTAAGGCCAGATATATGTGCATGAAAGTATTTGAGTGCCTCGTGACTGAATGATTCCCTGCAGCCTCTGGCATGAGTCTTGGCGAGCTAGAAAGCAGTTACTATATCTTTTTAGTGTTAGTTTTGAAGACATTTGAAACTGTGTGTGTGTGTGTGTGTGTGTGTGTGTGTGGCCTTGCAGACTATGGGCAGTTCATTTGCCTGATACAGATAATGAGATGATTGATGAAACTTTATAAGGTCATCCATAACACAGAGAGAGAAACAGGAAGAATACACTTAAAAATCTTAACATTGGAATCAGAAAGACTTGGATTCAAATCTTTCCTGTGACACATGTTGGCTAAATGACCTAATCTTTCAGTGCCCCAGGCAAATCTTGAAAACTATAAATAGCAGTACAAGTTCATTGCATTAATAAAGTGAGTTTCTTCATCAGGAATTCTATGTATCAATTAAATCCTAGGTCACTCTGTCTTCCTGTATTCCCCCACACTCTGTATCTTCCCAGAAAAAATATAATAGAGAAGCAGGTAGGTTCAGTAGCATAGTGACTAGTGCTACAATTGGAGTTAGGAAGAGCTATGTTTGAATCTACCCTCCAAAATGTATTACCTGTGTGACTCTGGAAAAATCTCTTGTCCTTCCTGAACATGAATGTTTCTATCCATAAATACCACTCAATAATGCTTCTAGTTCTTACCTCACAATATTGTGAGGCTTAATTCAGAGAATTAATTTAAAATGATTTAAAATTTTGCAAGTACAATCAAATGTCAGATTTTTTTTTCTATTTTGATTTTGTGTTGTTTTTTTTTTTTTTTCAGTTTCCACACTCACATGGGTTGGTATTGATATAAATGTGTGATTTAATTTTGGAAACTTTGAATATGGAAACTTTCTTCATTACTACAGACTGGAAATTATGTTCACCTTGTTGAGTTTGACAGTTATGTGAGACAATAAGTGGATGAATGACTTGCTGATGATCACATCTGAGATAGCCTGAGTCAGGAGTAAAGTTTGAACCAGGGCCCTCCTGACTAAAAGACTAGATCCTGGAGATATGCCATTCTACCTCTCAAATTTTAGTTATCATGATTGTTAAATGAAAAATATCCATGAAAAATGTACATGTTTCTATTTTGGGCCTACATGGAAGAAAAAAAACGGCACACAATATTGACAACATGTGTGGATTCTGTCCTTGAACTGGCCACTTCTGACATGATTTTTCCATCTCATTTGTCTGTTCTATGTTGCTCTTCTGATTTAACTCAATAGATGCACCTTATCAGCTCTTTCTGTGATTGCAAAGAATTGGAAATTGAGGGTATACCCATTAACTGGAGAGTTGTTGAACAAGGTATGGTATATGATTATGATGGAATACTATTGTGCCATAAGATATGATAAGCAGGAGTGTTTCAGAAAAACCTAGCAGGACCTATGTGAACTGAAGCAAAGTAAAATGAACAGAAGAAGGAGACCATTGTACACAATAAGAGGAATATATAACCAACTTGGAATGACTTAGCTATAGTCAACAATACAATGATTTAAAAGAATTTCAAAGAATTTATGATGAAAAATACTATCCACCTCCAGAGGAAAAACTGATGGAGTTCAAATGCTGATCAAAGCATACATTTAAACTTTATTTTGCCTGTTGTGGTTGTTTTTTTTGGTTTGTTTTCTTTTGCTACATGAGTAAATGTATTGTATGACTACACATGTACAGTGTACATCAAATTGCTTTCCTTTCCAAGAAGGAAAATGAGAATGCAGGAAGGAAAGAATTGGTAACTCAAAAATTTTTGGAAAATGTTAAAATTGTTTTTTTTTTACATACCTGCAAAAAATATATTTTTGAATAAAGAAAGATGGGAAGGAGCCAGGTAATGAAATTCCTCAAAAGCCAAAGTGATCATTTTCTATTTTGTCCTGGAGGTGGTAGTGAATACTAAAGTTTACTGCTGAAAAAGACTCAGTCACACAAATTTCCCCACTTAATTGTGTTTTAGTTTTTCTAATTACATGTGAAGATCATTTTCAACATTAACTTTTATAGGATTTTGAGTTCTAAGTTTCTTCTTCCTCCTTCCCTGCCCTCCTTCTTCCCTCCCCAAGACAACAAGCAATGTGATAGAGGTTATATATGTAAAATAATATTAAACATACTTCCAGATTAGTTGTGAAAGAAGAATAAAGACAAAAGGGAAAAAAATCAGCAAAAGTTTTAAAAATAAGTGAAAATACTATGCTTTTACCTTAATTTAGACTCCATAGCTCTTTCTCTGCATTTTCCATTACAAATCTTTTGCATTTGTCTTGGATCATTGTCATCCTGAGAAGGCATTCAAAGTTGATCTTTCCTCAGTGGTGCTGTTACTATGTACAGTGTACTCCTGTTTCTGCTTGCTTCACTCAGCATCAGCTCATGTAAGTTTTTTCAAGTTTTTCTGAAATCCATCTGCTCATCATTTCTTACAGCACAATAGTATTCCATTTTATAAAGAAATGCCCATGATTTGTGTGGGTTTATTTTAAACCCTGCAACTTGCTAAAGTTGTTAATTATTTCAAGTAGTTTGTTGGTTGAGTCCCTATATTTCTCTGTATACCATCATATCATATTCAATGAGTGATAGCTTTGTTTCTTCTTTTCTTCTCTTATTGCTAAAGCTAACATTTCTAGTAAAATATTGAATAATAGTAGTGATAAATGGGCATCCTTTTTTCACCCCTGATTTTACTGGGAAGGTTCCTAGCTCATCCCCATTACAGATAATGCTTGCTAATGTTGTCAGATAAATAACTGGTTAACATTTCAAGGAAAACTCCATTTGTTCCTATGCTTTCTAGGGTTTTTAATAGGAATAGGTGCTGTATTGTGTTAAAAAGCATTTTCTGTATCTACTGAGATAATTATATAATTACTATTAGTTTCATTATTGATGTGGTAAATTATGCTAATAGTTTTCCTAATACTAAACTAGTCCTGCAATCCCACCTTGTCATAGGGTTTTATGCTAAAGATAAAATGTTGTATTCTCTTTGCTAATATTTCATTTAAATTTTTATATCAATATCCATTAGGGAAATTGGTCTATAATTTTCTTTCTCTGCTTTGGCTCTTCCTGATTTAGGTATCAGTACCATATTTGTGTCATAAAAATAATTTGGTAGGACATTTTCTTTGACTATTTTTCCAAATTATTTATTTAGTACTGGAATTAATTATTCTTTAAATGTTTTGTAGAATTCACTTGTAAATCTATCTGGCCCTGGAGATTTTTTTCTTAGGGAGATCATTAATGGTTTGTTCAATTTTTTTTTCTAAATAGGGTCATTTAAGTATTTTATTTCCTCTTCTGTTAATCTGGGTAATTTATATTTTATGCAAATATTCATCTATTTTAATTAGATGGTTAGATTTATTGGTATATAATTGGGCAAAATATTTTCTAATGATTGCTTTAATTTCCCCTTCATTGGTGGTGAATTCACTCTTTGTTTTTGATAGTGGTGATTTGGTGTTCTTTCTTTTTTTAATCAAATTAACCAAAGGTTTATCTATTTTAATATTTTTTTTCATAAACAGCTCTTAATTTTATTTGTTAGATGAATAATTTTACAACTTTCAATTTTATGATTATCTCTTTTGATTTTCAAAATTTCTAATTTGGCATTTAATTGGGGATTTTTTATTTGTTCTTTTTTATTGTTCTTTTCCCAGCTTTTTTTGATTTCATGTCCAATCAGTTGATCTACTCTTTCTCTATTTTATTCATGTAACCAGTTAGAGATATAAAATTACCCATAAAAAGTGCTTTTCCTGCATCCAATAAGTTTTGGTGTGCTGTCTTATTATTTTCATTCTCATTTTTGAAATTTCTATGATTTGGTTTTTGGCTCACTCATTCTTCAGGATTAGATTATTTTATTTCCCACTACTTTTAGTCCATCTTTCCATGGTCCTTCATTATGCGTAATTTTTATGGAATCGTGATCTGAAAAGGATGCATTTAATATTTCTTCCTTTCTGCATTTGATTGTAAGGTTTTTATGCCCTAACACATTGTCAATTTTTTTTTGTCTGTCACATGTACCGCTGAGAAAATGTTATATTCCTTTCTTTCTCCATTCAGTTTTCTCCAGAGATGTATCCTATTTAACTTTTCTAAAATTTTATTTGTCTCCTTAACTTCTTTCTTGTTTCTTTTTGTAGTTAGACTTATCTAGTTCTGAGAGGTGGAGTTGAAGATCATCATTGGGATACTTATGTTATCTATTTCTTCCTGTGACTCACTTAACTTTCCCCGTAAGTTTGGATGCTATACCACTTGGTGCACATATGTTTACTATTGTTTTTACTTCATTGTCCATGATATTTTTAGTAAGATGAAGTTTCCTTCCTTGTCTTTTTTAACTAGATCTACTTTTGTATTTGCTTTGTCTGAGATCTGGGTTGCTATGCCTACTTTTTCTTTTAAACTTCAGCTGACATATAATATATTTTGGTTCAGTCTTTTACCTTTACTCTTTGGTATCTCTCTGCTTCAAATGTTTCTTTGCAAACAACATATTGTAGGATTCTACTTTTAATCCACTCTGCTATCTGTTTTCATTTTATGGGAGGGTTCATCCCATTCACATGCACAGTTATGATTACTAATTGTATCTCCCTCCATCTATTCCCCCTGTCCCATTTCTATTTTTTTCCTCTCCTTTCACCCTGTTCCTTCTCAGCAGTGTATTGCTTCTGACCACTGCCTCCATGAAAATACCCTACCTTCTGTCAGAGACACTTTGTCTTTTCTTTCCCCTTTGCCTCCTACTTCTACCCTCCATTCTATTCACCCTTCTCCCTTTTCTTTCCCCTTTCCCTTTGTACTTCCCTATGGGGTGAGATAAATTTCTATACCCAACTGAGTGTGTATGGTATACCCTTTTTGAACCAATTCTATTGAGAGTAAGGTTCAAACAATGCTCACCCCCACTTATTTCCCTCTACTGTAATAGATCTTTTGTTTCTTCTATTCTGCCTCCCACTTTCCTCTACTCTCAGTACAATCCCTTTTTCATGCCTTATTTTTTATATCATTACATCAAAGTCAGCTTATACCCACACTTTCTGACTATGTATATATACCTTCTAACTGCCATCATACAGATACAGTTTTCAAAAGTTAAAGGTATCATCTTCTCAAGTATGGATATAAATAGTTTAACCTTATTGAATAACACATTTTTTCCTTTTCTGTTTACCTTTTTATGCTTCTCTTGAGTCTTACAGATCAAATTTTCTGTATGACTCTGGTCTTTTCATCAGTATGTTTGAAATTCCTCTATTTTATTGAAGGTCCATCTTTTACCCTCACAGATTATGCTCAGATTCACTGGATTGCTGATTTTTGTTTGCAATCCAATCTCCTTTGCCTTCCAGAATATCATATTTCAAACCCTCCAATCTTTTAAGATAGAAGCTTCTAAGTCCTGTGTTATCCTGACTGTTATTCCTTGATATTTGAATTATTTCTTCCTGAATGCTTGCAATATTTTCTCCTTCACTTGGAATTTGGCTATGATATTGCTTGGTTTTTTTTTTTCGTTTTGGGATGGCTTTTAGGAGGTTATTGGTGGATTGTTTAAATAATTACTTAATCTTCTGGTTCTGGAATATCAGAGCAGTTTTCCTTGATAATTTCTTGAAAGATGCTCTCCAGGTTATTTTTTGTTTTGCTGCTTTTTGGAGGGGGTAAAGCAGTGCAATTGGGGTTAAATGATTTGCCCAAGGTCACACAAGTTGTAAGTGTTAACTGTTTGAATCCAGATTTGAACTCAGATCCTCTTGATTCCAGGGCTCTCTTTACTATTCCACCCAGCCATTCCAAGTTTTTGTTTGTTTGTTTGTTTGTTTACTATAGTTTTCATGTTGTTCAATAAATCTTAAATTATCTTTCCTGGATATATTTTCCAGGTCAGTTGTTTTTCCAGTGATTTAGTTTACATTTTCTTCTATTTTTTTTATTTATTTGACTTGTTATTGATATCTCATAGATTCCACTTGCCCAATTCTAATTTTTAAGGAATTATTTTCTTCAGTTAGCTTTTGTTCCTCTTTTTTTCCATTTGGTTAATTCTACTTTTCAAGGAGTTGTTTTCTTCAGTGGCTTTTCCCCCATTTGGCCAAATTTATTTTTTAAGGAGTTGCTCTATTCAGTCAATTTTTGTGCTTCCTTTTCTAAGCTCTATACCTCTCATTTCCCCCCAATTTTTCTTCTACCTCCATCATTTGACTTTGAAAATACTTTTTTGAGCTCTACCAAGAAGGTTTTTTGAGCTTGAAACCAATTCATATTCCCCTTTGAAGCTTTACATGGAGGTATTTTGACAATGGTGTCCTCTTTTATGTTTATATTATTATCTTCCCCGTTAACAATAGTAGCTTTCTATGGTCAGGGCTCTTTTTTTGTTTCTTGATCATTTTTTGGCCTATTTCACAGCTTTAAAAGTTCAACTCTGCTCCTGGGGGACAGGAGGCACTCTCCCAAACTTCCAAGTTTTCCAGTTTACCATATAATTAGGAACTGATGAATGTCTCGCACATGATAGGTGATTAAAAAGACTTATTGACATCCATATGTACTGTATGTTTCTGATGAGGTCAATATTTTTACTACTGAGTTCATATTCAAATATGGCAGGATCGTTATTTTAAGTAAAATATCATGATCAGGATATAGGTATAGAGCATTTCTCTGGAAGCACAATCCCTGCCCTTGAAAATCTTGGACCTGGGGAGATAATACAAATATAATCCTTGTTGCAGAAAAACCTATTGTAAAAAGTAAGGGTTTAAATTTTGAACATGTTGTACCACCTTCAGCTTGGTTCACTACCTGGAAATCTGAGGAAATCATTACTTTCAACAACCCTGAAGGGTGATGTCAGCAGACCCAGGTGTGGGCATGTTAGCCAAACTATATCAAAAAGATCTCTTTAAGAAAAAAATTTTTGATAAAGAAAAGAAGGCACAGTGCAATGTCCTCAAATGAGAATTTCCTATGATTACTTATGGTTCCTTGGTTCCATTCACAAAGAATCATTCATTATTCAGTCCTGAGCTAATGCAACTGGTTCAAGGAAAGTCATTATACTGTATTTTGCTGGCCATGATCCTGCTTAGTAGTACTGATACTACTGGGTAAGCCACTTCACATTTCTGTCCCATAATGTCATCTGCAAAATAAGAAGATTGGACTAGTTGATCTCCAAGGTCCTTTTGAGCTCTAGATCTAGAATCATATAGTTGTAACTTGAAGGGAAAATTAGGTATAGTGCTCCTCCTAAGTGAAATAATCCCTCTCATAGAATTTGTCCTGTAGAGGATTATTTTTATTGTCATTATCATTTGTAGCTATTAACAACAAGTGGATATTTAGTAAAAATCAACATGTGGAAAGAATGTTGTGAGCACAAATTCCACAAGGGTGGGGAAGGAGAGATATAAAAATGATTACTCATTGCCAGAAATTTATTGATTTATGAATATTTTGAAATTAAGTAAATAAAATAATGTATGTTGATTTACATTCCTATGTAAGTTTGGCTCAAAGACCAACATTTCCATTGTAAAATAAGGCATTCAGACCATTCTAGAGGAATTTCATTGAAATACAGTTAACTCATTCTCCTAAGGATATCTTACTACTGTTTTAAAGGGAGAAATAAAATACTTAATTACAAGATCAAGGAGATTTTCATTCTTCAAAATTTACGTTATTTTATCCTTTAGACCATCTAGTCACCTATATATTGAGGTTTGCAAGGTTCAGTAAAGAGCTCCATAATGAAGGTCAGTATCCTGGATCACGGAGCACAGCTTTACCATTCAGAGCTCCAGTGACCCAATTAATGACCCTGAAACTTGGTGTCAAAAGTTCCCTCTGAACCTTAAGGATAAACATCTTATAAATCCTCCATACTAATAAAGAACCTTTATTTTCTACATTGATGCAAGTATGGATTTATTTATCCTAAATTACCCACCAGGGAGAACCATTTCATTGAAAAACGTCCCAAAGGAATTGATCAGTAAAATGAAGGTGTCATCTGAGAATAGATCTCTAAAAAACCTTTAGCCATAAAAACTAATTGACTGCTTTCTTCATTCCAAAGCCTTTCCTTTGTTTTGCATGTACTGTTTAAATCAGATCTGCATTTAGAATTTCTTCTCTATTTCTGAGCATCTTAGTGTTGAACTTTTCTCAGTGTGCCTCATGGCATCTGTTTCACCAGCAGAGAATAGAAAGGGGATCTAAGAATGTCTCTAAAATCCTTCCTTTGAAATGATTTTTACTAAGTTATTTTTTTAATCTTTTAAATATTCTTATTAAAGTTATTCATGCATACCCAAAGAATGTTAACTGTGACAATTTGTAGGACTTTACCACTAGAAAAAATCACCCAGAATCTCATTTGATATTTCTATAGCACTTTTTAAAGATACCTTTTACTTCAAAAAGTATATTTATTTAATTATTCATCTTAGTAATGATCCCTTACATTTGCATATCTTTTTCCAGCATTAAAATCACTTTCATATGCACTTTCTCATCTGAATCTGAGAAGGCAAATATTATATTCATTTGACAGTTGAGGAAATAAAGACTCAGAGGGTCTAAATAAAAGATCATTGCATTTAGATAAATCAGTTAATTAATCAACAAATATTTATTAAACATCTACTCAGTACCAGACATTGAACCATGAAGTAGGGCTACAAACACAGATCTGAAACAGGTCATTTCCCTCAAAGCATTAGAGTGATAACATAAGAGATAAACATTAAAAAAAAAAACTCCACTGCAAGCCATCCTCTGCTCACCTGTCAAAGAGATTTTCCTAAAGCACATTTCTGACCATCTCACCCCTAACTCCTCTGGCTCCCTAATACTTCCAAGATCCAAAAGAAAATATTCTATCAGCATTCAAAGCCATTTACAACCTGCTCCCTCCCCCCACCTTCTTAATCTACTTGGTAGATTAAGGGCAAGTCATTTCAATTTATTTGGTCTCAGTTTCTTTATCCATAAAAGGAGGTGATTGGACTAGATTATCTTTATGGACCCATACAACTCAAAATCCTTTCTGTGTTCCTATAATTTGACTCATTAACATGGCTAATAAATGGTAGAGGCTCCAGGCCTTCCTCCTGGTAATCTAAATCACTATACTGCAGTTAAAAAGATGAGAACATGGGGCAGCTTGCTGGTGTGGTGAATAGAGCACTGGCCCTAGAGTCAGGAGGATCTGAGTTCAGATCTGGTTCAGAAATTTAACAATTACTAGCTGTGTGACCTTGGGCAAGTCACCTAACCCCAATTGCCTTCCAAAAAGAAAAAAAAAAGATGTGAACCAGCAGAAACAAAATGGTTGAGTAATAGGCACTTAAAAAGACAGGGACAGAAACCAGGTCCAAAATTTGAAGATGTGCCATGTTAATTTATTATTATTTGTTTTGTTTTTATGTTTGCTTGTTTTAAACTAAAACTATTAGATGAGAGCATGTAAGGTATAAGGAAAGAGGGAAGGGATACTGGAAGAGAGACAGAAAGTGAGACAAGGGGGAATCAAGAAAGCAAGAACAGAAAGAAGTAAGGAAGGAAGAAAAGGAAAGAAGCAGGGAAGGAAGCAAGAAGGAAGGAAAGAAGCAAGGATAGAATGAAGAAAGGAAAGAAGGAAGGAAGGAAGGAAGGAAGGAAGGAAGGAAGGAAGGAAGGAAGGAAGGAAAGAAGTAAAGAAAAAAAATAATTGATTAAATATTGTGTGCCAAAAACTGTGTTAACTAGGTATGGAAATATAAAAATCCGATAATCCCTCACTTCAAGGACATTATGTTTTAATGGGGAAGGAAACTCATATGAAGAAGTGATATCTAGAGAAGAGAGTTATGGTCAGAAATTACAAAGATCCTAAGCAGAGACCAAGGGTGGCCCATTGGCACCCTTATCCAGAGGCAATATTAGTATTTCTTTCCTTACATTTTTCAAGTAGGGTGAGAATGAAAAACAGCAGGTCAGAAAACGTTCAGGATGAAGATGACCACTAATAATGTAAAGTCAATGCTTGGAACATTCCAGTATATTCCCACTACATTTCACTGTGTCTGCTATAAAGATTCAAAGGAAGAACTAGGCACATCTAAACAGATTTCTTTCTGGCCTTTATGTGTGTGAGAAAGAAGCCATTATGGCCAGAGGACCCCTCTATCAACTACAATCCTATATGTTCCCTTCAAATTTATATTGGGAAGAGAACTAGGTTAGAATAAACACAAGTTGTGGCTGAAAGTTGTAGAAAGTATCAGGTGTATCTACAATAATGGTCAGCAAACTAAATGATATGCTCTGGTGTTACAGATATATTTTATCCAAGATTTACTGCTAATACAATGATTTTTATAGCAACAAAACTATCAAAATGTATCTCTGCAATTGTGGTTAATATGATGCCTAAAACACTAGGTATCAAAGTAAAATCCCTTCATCTTTCCACCACAGGTAAAATTTCAAAATAAATTATATTACTATTATATCATACTAAGAGTGAAAGGGGGAAGAAATGGGATGGGGTAAAGAAAGCAAAGTAAAAGAGAGAAGGAAGGAAATTAGAAGGAATCTTCTATATTCCTTGTACACTAAACTCATTTCTAGGTTATTCAATTCAAAAAAGACTCAAGGAAATTTAATTGCAGGTTGTAGAGGGACAATGAGTTTAAGGGAAATAAACAACTGCTTATAATTGTCTACTATGGAACAGGCACTATCTTAGGTACTGACAATAATAAATGTAAAAATGAAATAGGCATGAAATAGCCTCCCTTATTGCTGATAGTCACTTCAAAAGAAAAATGTTTAATTATAAGAGATTAAGAGAGAAATCTGGCAAAATTAATGACAAGAAGGTGTTTTGTAACTATGATCCTTTTTTTCTGATGAGGCTATAAAGCATGAAGTGAAGAATAATGAATTGTGATAGTCTATAACTTTGTCAGAAAAATTACCCTCCTTCCAAAGAAAAATTATCATTAGTTTCATCATTTTTGTTGCTTTAAGAATTATACTATAGCTATAAATTTAATCCAAATATAATTAAATTATAAGATAGAGTAAACATTTTCATAATCTAATTTTGTTTTGATAACACAGTACAAATTAAAATTTTCCATCATTAATTAATAAACAATATTGGTATTTGAGTAGATCAACTTTGTGAACTTGACTTTTTTCTGGAATTAAGTATTCACAGATCATGTGATAAATTTTTATTTTATATATATATAATATTTTATTATGATATATTTCCTATAATATATTTTGAAATTACAGCAACAAGAAAAGGTATTATTGCATTTCAAGTTCATATATGTTTTCCCACATTTTTGACATTTTCTAAAGTAGGTAATGTTTACCTTGTCTTTAATTGATGTTTTCGGGTTTTTTTGTTTTGTTTTGTTTTATTTTATTTTTTTACTTTTTGGAGGGCAATTGGGGTTAAGTAATTTGCCCAAGGTCACACGGCTAGATTTTTTTTTTTGCTTGCTTGTTTGTTTGTTAAGTGTCTGAGGCCAGATCTGAACTCCTGGCTCTAGGGCCAGCGCTCTACTCACTGTGCCACCTAGCCACCCCCAATAGATGTTTTCTATTTGATATCCCCCTTTATATCCTACTATCCATGAGTAATGCTATGATGACTCTTTTATTATTCTTGACACTGCCTTTCTGCAATGTGGTTCCAGGTAACTGAACAAATTCTTCCCATTGCAAAACAGGGCTGACAAAGTATAGAAGAGACAATTCATATACATGAACAATAGCTGCTGGAGATGGCTAAAGTCTTAGGAAGTATATTAAAAGTTTAAAACTAGTCTAATTAATTAGGTTGTAATAGTGAAGTTGGGAAGAGAATTCACTGAAGATGCCATTCATGTATATGAATGAATAGCTAGAATTATTATCAGCCATGCTGTATTTGCATAAATCACATAGGTAATTGTGATTATAATTCCATTTAAGCTTCGGTTTTAGTGACTTTTGTTGGCTCTATATTTAGATTTCTTGACAATGAAAGCTTTGAAAGATTAGAATGGATTATTAAAGTAACATAATCATAGGATCACAGATTTAGAGCTACAAGGCACTTTAGGAACCATCTAGCAATTGTTTTTTTCTTTAAAAATAAGAAAACTGAGGCCAAGAGAGTTTAAATGAATTTTCCAAAGTCACAAAAGTCATGAATATTAGAAACAGGATTTGAACTCATGTCCTATGAGTGAGGTGATCTTTCTTCTATATCTTTGCTCTAAACATGAAAGATTCAAGTCTGGGCATACTAATTTATATAGGTTACTTTCTGAAAGTCCCCTTTCCTCTTATCATTCTGTGAGAATTATTATGCCATATTTCATTGATGAAAAGGTCATGTTAATGCTTTTTAATTTATGATAGTAAAGGAAGAATTCATAATTGGAAGAGCGTTCATTTTTTCTTTTCATAAGAAACTAATTTGTATTCATATTGCACCTGGAGGCTTATTAAAAAAAATAACAAAGCAATTTGAAGGAAATGGAAATAATTGCAGAAATATCAGAACACTTATTTTCACAAGTTTTCTGTCTTTAGATTTTGGTTACCTTATTTGATAATATCCATCATCAATATAGACAGAGTGAAAGTGAAATAAATAGCATTTTTAATTAAGGAAGCAGGGCTAAATGTTGCCTTTTGCAAGAGAAAATGCACTTGGATATTTTCATATCTTGTTAAAGATTAGTGACACAAGACAGAGGTGTGAGGTAATTTTTTTAGAGTGGCTCCTCTCACTTAAAGTTTAAGGCAAATGGGAGGAAGACAGGATAATTTAGCCAGTTTGGAGCTTAATAAGACATTTTTCACAGAGATTCTTAGAGCTGTGTTGCAGTCTTTCTACCATCCTAATTAGTGGTTGCCACCTAAAACCACTAGACAGCTCTACAGATATAAACCAAGAAAGCAAAAGGATCCCCTTGGTGGGGAAGAACTGAGATGATTGAGGGGAGGAGGGGTAGAGACAAAAAGAAACAATTGAGTTTTTGTTTTCCTTTTAAGTGTACCTAAATGCAAAATTACACCTTCTACAAACAAGGCTTGAAAACAGTTGTCAGCATTGTTCTTTTGTTGTCTTTTTAATCAAAGAATATTTTCTATCTTGTCTGTTGAATAGTTAACAACATAAATGAACATTCCTTTCTAACTATGGTGCAAATATTATTACCTAAGGGTCACATTTTAATTTCATACTTGATGCTGTAGCTCATGCTATGTTTTTAGTTAGTGATGGCCTATTAAGCTGCTAATTTCTCCACTGTTGTGAAGGCCTCTGGAAATGCTGCTCTGTAAATAATAGAGCTGTGATCCATAACCACCTTCCATGGAACAGCAGAGCGTCCACTGCAACTAATATGAAAGAACTGCTGGTTGCTAGGTGCCAAAATGCTGCTTGCCTATTTAGGAACTGATATAGTTTTGTCTCCCTGCTAAGATGACAAAACTGTAATTAGAGATTAATCAAGAACTACATTAGTGCCACAGTTTCCTGCAGACTGACTTTTGCTGCTCACCAGCAGTTAAGTGCATCTGCCTGGATTTACCAGTTCTCCAGAGACTCAGAAATTTGTTGTCATATTTACAGGGACAGCTGCCGTGCAAGTTGTCAAATCATAGTGAAAACTCAAGAGAATGCATATAATTAACTGCTCTGAATTTACTCTATTTGTTTTTTTTTTTTAATGAGGTTTCTTTCATAAGAATTAAATAAAGTATTGCGTAACTAGCCATTGAATTCTACTTTGATAGGGGCTGGTTATTCATTATTTTTAATTGAATTAAACATTAATGAACAATTAAGAATTAAAAATCAATTCAAATGCAAAAAGAAAAGGAAAATACCACAGCAGCAAGAGCAACTTGGATTCCATATTGATGTAGGAAGAGAAGACAGAGTTCACATCAGTTTAAACTGCTTAAAGAAGAACCAGAATTTAAAATTGTCAAATTTTGTAGTTTCAGTTATAGTGATATTGCAATGGCAATCACCTGCAGAAGACTTAGCTACTCTGGTCAATACAATGATCCAAGACAGTTCCAAAGGACCCATATTAGTTGCAGTGGACGCTCTGCTGTTCCATGGAAGGTGGTTATGGATCATAGCTCTACTACAAACTACAAACTACAGAAATTGATACAGAACACTTTTTTTATGAAAGAAAGAGAGGAAGGAAGGAAGGAAGGAAGGAAGGAAGGAAGGAAGGAAGGAAGGAAGGAAGGAAGGAAGGAAGGAAGGAAGGAAGGAAGGAAGGAAGGAAGGAAGGAAGGAAGGAAGGAAGGAAGGAAGGAAGGAAAAGAAACAGTCACAGGAAAAATATTCAAATCAAATTTTAATATTTTATAACAATTTGACACCCCTGATCCTTCCAGCCTTACATGTGACAATGTAGTAAAAATTTATTAGGAAGTCATTATTTGCCTGACTTCTGTAAAAAATGCTACTTAAATAGTGAATGTTATTTGAATATTAGCTTTAATTCAGTTATGTTTTTCCCCTTCTTCAATATAGATAAAACTTGTAATAGAAAACTTAGTGTTCCCACTTTGGGGCACTTGACTCACCAACTTTGTGCTATTTGCTCAATAAATATGCTGATTAAATAACAGGGTGATAGACTAGCTAATCTCATCATTATTCCTTTTCTTAGTAACTTAAAAAATCCTGATCACCAGACTGAATAGTCATACTGGGAGATATTAAACACATTTCTAGAGTTTGATGATGATGATAGCTGTGATTTGTTTTACTCTGTTTAATTGGCTCCATAAAATTTGGGGAAATATCTTACCTAAGAGCCTTTTAAAAGCAAGTTTAATATTTATTTTAAAGTGACTTATGCACCTTACCTAATTGTGACAGTTGGAAGGTATCTATGCCAAGAATGTGTAGGCATTCAAGGTGCCAATATCCATTTGAATGGTCAGGAAAATAGAAAGAAGTCCCAGTATTTTGGAGGACAAAATCCTGTGATGAATTTATACGGGTACAGGGACAAGAGATATACAGAATTAGCAGGCATAGGTGGGGTGGAAGAAATATCTAAATCAATGAGATCTCAGATCACAAATCCATTGGACCAATCAAGAAATATGTATGCATGGGGATGGATTCAACCTTCTTAAAATCACTATCTTAATTTAAAGTGAATTTTCTTTTCATTTGCATTGTTGTAGTCATCATGCATATAATTTTGTTTTTGTTTATAATTATCTATCTCTTCATAGGTCTTAAAACACTCTTTATGTTTTCCTGAAGTTTATATTTTTGTCATTTCTAATGACACACTAATTATTCCATTATATTCTATGCCATAGTATATTTATACATCCCCAGGTAGATAACCTATTTGTTCCCAGGACTTTGCTGTCACACATATGAAAAAGATGCTACTATGAATTTTTTGGCACTTACTGAAACTTATTTTCCATCTAATCTTGTGATGTCTGACCAGAAATTATATCATTGGGTCAAAGGTTATGAATGATTTTAAAACCAAATTTTTTACATAATTCCAAATTATTATCCTAAATAGTTGAATCAATTTCACACTCACCAAAAATGCTTTAGCATTCCTCTCTTAGCATACCTTCTCCAACTTTAATTATTCTCTCTCTACAAAAACTTTTCATTATTGCCAATCTGTAGCAAATGAAGTAAAATCTTTGAGTTTTTGAATTTGCTTTTCTCCTATCGTTATTGATTCAAACCATTTTTCATCTGCTCATTGATGGTTTAGAATTCTTTAGAAAAAATGTTTAACATAATTTGCCCATTTATATTTTGGGGAATGGCTCTTTCATTTATTTATTGGGGAATAATTCAATATGTGTGAATAAATTCTCTACGTATTTTGGATACAAAATATTTATCAATGATACTAGTGCTAATTTCTTTTTCCATTTGAAAATGTTTCTACTGATTGATTTTGTTTGGAGCATATTCATTTTGGCTGATTAAAAACTAAATATATGACTTATTTTTATTTGTCTTTCATTTCATTAAACTTTCTCAGAATCTTCACATTATAAAAACAGACCTATTAGTCATTAATTACTTATCATTGTATAATTAACTATGTAGGAGGTCTAATTATAACCACCTGGTTTTTGAAAGCTAGGAAATCAAAGTCCTTTTCATTTAATGGAAAGCTTAAAGAAAATGAAAATGTATTTTGGCATTAATTCTTATCAATTCAAGCAATAATCAAGTCTTATTGATGGGAACACTTTGGAAATCATATCTATAGAAAAATTTAAGCCTTTCTGACTTTTGTAGGGGATGTGATTTGTCTGATATTGTGAACTCTGATTGCAAATACATTTCACCAATGCAGAGGCAATTCTATAATTTAAGTGGCCTTAAGCTTATACATTTATAGACTAGCCTACAGAAATCAAAGATTAAGTGACTTGTCCAGGTTTGCACAATTAGTATATATAAGAGGTAGAATTGATGACAAAGACGTCCCAATTTTAAGGTTATCCCTCTAACAACTATGCCAGATTGCCTTTGTGCATTTCTACCAAAACTATGTACAATAGTGTTTATTCACAAAATTAATGTATCTCTTCATTTATTTGACAAATATTTATTGAAAGTCTATTACAGGAAAGTTAAAGTGTTAGATACTATGAGGAAATAAAAATAAATAGAAAGATATAATGCATTATTTTTAATCCGGTAAGAATATATTTAAATAAATTTATCAAATGCTAATAATAGCTGTTTATTAGTAAATTTAACCCCTCAACTTAAAAAATTCTCAATTACTCACAAATTAGAACACTAGGTTACAATATTTCTGTTTTGTTTAATGTTACAAAATAAATGAGAAATTCCCCATATAATCCTAAGATTACATAGGTTCATGAATCCTTTACACTAAGAATTTCAAGTCTACATCCTCAGACAAGGATTTTTGAAAAGCCCAAAAGACACTTAACCCTCTTTGTCCAGCAGAATATGGAACAAAATGCATGTCATTATGAAGTAAAATAAATATTTAGATGGCACTAATACAAAACTAAAGTCAATATGAAACTTTAGGTTGAGAGCCCTACATTATACCATTTAATATGATTTAAAATCTCTCCTATACATTTATACTATAGATTCCCTTTAATACTCTCATCCTGCTTCTCCCAACATTCTTATCTCACTAGTTTTTCTCATTCATTATTTATAGGAAGTCATCAAAGTATTCTAAGCCCCTCATAGAATACTGGAAGCACTTTTTAATACTATTTACTATTTGAAAGGGGTGAATGAAGAGAATTTCATTAATTACAAAACAGATTGCAAAGACAACCCTGAAATTTGGCCCAAAGTTTAACTTTAAATCAAATACACACAGTATAGCCATAGATGGATTTCTGTATATCTATAATATATAAGCATAACAACAAAATCTAAAGGGTTTATATTCCAATGATAGAAAGCAAGAAAAACCTGGTGTAATCACACTATAAATTAACTACAAAGAGAGTTGTTATTCAGAAGTTTCTAATGTTATTAAAAAAACTGAAATCATATATCAAGAATAGAAATAAAAATAATTTTGACATAATGTTTTTCATATCCTTCCTCCCTAAACTGATTTCCCTGCTTAAATCCTACCTCTGTCTTTCTTCCTGATTTTCCTAATTTTCTCCCAAACAAATGTGCTCCTTGCCAAGCAGGTAAAATTTTCAGTGTACTTTACATTAATGTGCACATCATATACAGATAACCATATCCTCCCTTCTCAAATCATTCAAAATTCCAGAAATCTTATCTCATCCATGAAGCTTCTTACAGAGGGAGACATGACTTTTTCCTCCTGATTCTACTATGTAGTTGATTAATTGGGATTCTTCATTCATCACCTTACTAAACTTTCGATTAAAAAATCAATGTTAAGTAGTTTGCATGTTAGTTGTTTGCTTTACGAACTGATATTCTTCAAAGTTTTTGATCCACCTCCACTACATATGTCACAGTTAACTCTTTATGTGTGTGCCCAAATTGACTTTTTCCACTCATCAATTTGAATCTGTGAATATCTCCAAACATTTTACTTGTTGATATCTTGATCACCTCTAAAGTTATTGTAAAGATGTGTCTAAAGATGAAAATCTGTGCAATCAATTTTGGGGACCATTAAAATGCAATTATTTATTATTGATTTGGTCAATTATATTTTAAATCATTATTGGAAATTAATCAAAATGGTTCCTGTGTATTTTAAGAAGTAAAGTTTGAAGATTTTCAGTATCAAAATTTACTGTCCTTTTAAAATTAAGTGAAGTTTTCTGTTGAACAATTGAACTTGGGTTACTTTTCATTAACACCCCAAGAAGTCCCAAAGATTTTTGAACAATTGATTATGCTTGAAAAGGAAAAGAAAATATCCATAAGGATAAGAACCAAAGTACACTTGTATATTTATAAGTCCCACAGTCACTTGGGATCAAACGCTGGATCCAAAAGGCAGCTGCACAGCCCAGATGAACAATTTTGTTCTCCACAATTACCTTGATTGCAGATAATCTGATTTGGACTGCTGTATATATGTGTGTGTACCTAATCTTGTATAGGAGTTGATGCCTTTGGTGGCTGAATTAGGTCAAAATACAAAAGACAAAATAGCTAATAAGTAAGGAACATTATCAAAATTTTAAATCTACAATTGTACTCTATTTCCACAAACCCAGAGCTTTGATGAAAATTGTTTATTGCATGGCTAAGTTCTTATCTGGGAGGCATCTTCTGGGCTTTGAAGATTTTACCATAGTCTTAGAAATAAAAAATTGAGCAAATTGCAGTGCTTTTCTGTAATTTTGTAAAACAGGGTGTTTCAAGATAAATTATACTAGCGGATGGTATCTGTCTTGTACCACAAAACACATGTAAAACACCTGTAATTTAGTCATTTCGAGGCATGCATGAAAAAGGTAATAAACACAAACACAGACATCCTAGTTTGCAGACATACAGACTTCACAAGTTAGAAAGATCTCAGGCTTACTAAATATCAAAGATGAAATCTTCACTGCACACCAAACTACTGAAAATTGCCTTCAAATTTAAGGTGCAATTTATTTCAAATGGTAGAAAGTTGTAGCTGGAAGCACTGACACACACAGATACACCTAGATTCAGTATTTTTGTATTTATCTATATACACATCACACACATATACACACATAAGATAAAGAATTTAAAAAATAAGTAAATCAAGACAATAGTATGTGGGAGTGACCATTTAGTGCATTTTATATTAAATATAACAAAAATCTATCATTTCTATCAGTTTTGGTTTAAAACATCTTGTCTTTGAAGTGAATTGTGGTTGTCCCATTCCCAAACTTTTAAAACATATCCTTCTAACTCTTTGCTTGGTACTTTGCTTTGAAATTCCTAACTTATGATGCTTTTTCATTGAAAACATTTTTAAAATATATTAAGTTAGGAAGATGTCTTCCCTCTGGTATTGACTTAAAGACAATACCAGAAAGGAAAATGTAAATTAGCCATTTGGATATAGAGAATTACCAACTTTCAAATGCTTTTAATGGGATGAATTGAGGAAGAATCATTTATTTCATTGGGTTTATCTTCTTCGGAAGTATGAACGTGTTTTCAGGAAGAACATTCCCATAATGGATAAATCCACTTATGATTTTACTGTGGTCATTCAGCTTCACTAATATATCCTAACACGATGTTAAAACCTAGCATTTAGAATTGTCATAATGTATCCCTTTTTGCAGAAGGCATATAAAATGAATGCAACTGGGACCAGACGGTGAGCCACAAAGCAACTCTATGCACTTACTTGTGTGCTATTTCAATGGTCCAGTGGCTTGTGTGTCCTTTTCAAGGATCATGCCACAATGGGAAGAATCTTGAACTTGAATTCAGGAATCATGTATTCCACCTCTGTTTCTGCCAATAGTTTGACCTTTGATAACTTTTAAAATAATTGAGTCTCAGTTTTCTCATCTGCAAATGTTGAGCAAAGGAGATGAGCAAATTTGGCTTCTGATGTCCCTTCTCAATCTAGATCTATGATCCCTTCTGATGTTAAGAGTTGCTGCCTCTGTGATTAATAGCAGAAACTTGGTGTAGTGAATACACAGCTGGGTTAAACATTGGATTTGTTGGGTTCTCTCTCATTGACCAAATGAACTTGGATCTAGCACATGGAATGTTTTTTTTGTACAGACCTGGGGATTCAGTAGTGTAGGTAATTCCCTGGTGAAAAACCTCCTTCTTCAAATTTGGTTCTCTCCTATCTGTAGTGATTATCCAATATCTAAATAAGCCATTGCTAAAATAAGCTGGCTTATAATTAGGGATGTATTAGTGAGCTTCCCAACACTTTTCATGATCTAAATCCTTACTTTCTTTTTTTTTTTTTTACTTTGTGCACCATGGAATAATAAGTATTGAATTATATGGGAGCTTCAGAAGAAATTTAGACTAAGCCCTTCATTTTACAGCTGGTGAAACTGAGTCCAAGACTAAGTTGACCTTTTTCTGAATAACGACTAATATATGTTGAAAGTCTCAAATGAACAAGTACTTTAGAGTATGTTATGGTAAAGATTCTTCCATGTATGGGTTGAAATAGAGAGCCAGTAAGGTTTGTTTTTAATGTCAAATTCTGTGATTCTGGGAAATCTAGTTAATTTTGTTTACCTACAAAACATATGCAGAACAATTTAATTATTTCAGAAGCCTATTTCTCTTAAATGGGCATAAAAGTAGCTTCAAGGATATATAATCAGAAAATGCTGAGATAGGCTTATAATGAAAATGGGAGAAAATTGAGCTTGGTGTTACAGTGGATAGAGCCCTGTACCTGGCTTGAGGAAGACCAGTATTCATATCTAGTCTCAGACACTTACTAGCTGTGTGATACTGTAGAAGTTACTGAATTTCTATTTGCCTTAATTTCTCTGTATATAAAAATGAGGATTTTAATATCACTTACTTGTGAGGTCATTGAGGGGATAAAATGAAGTTATTTTTTCCTTTTTTAAAAATTATTTACTTTTTGTTTCCAACATTAAATTCCACAATCCATTGAGTTTCTAATTTTCTTCTCCTCCCCTCTTCCTCCCATGGTGGCATGCAATCAAATATAGGATCTAAAAATACCTTCACATTAAATATTAGTCAAGTTGTAAAGAAGGATTATAACCGATGGAGTGAACAATGAGAAAGAACAAAACCAAACAAAACAAGAAAAAGAGAGAACAAGTAGTTTGCTTCAATCTGCATTCAGACTCTGTAGTTCTTTCTCTGGATGTGGATATCTCTTTCCATCATAAGTCTTTTGAAGTTATCTTACAACTTTGCATTGCTTAGAGGAGCCCAGTCTATTATCAAGTTAGTTGTCACGCATACACTGTGTCTGTAATTGTGTACAAAGCTCTCCTGGCTCTGCTCTCCTCATTCAGCATCAGTTTATATAAGTCTCTCCGTGTTATTATGAAGTTCATCTGCTCCTCATTTCTTATAGTACAATTATATTCCATTACATTCATATACCACAACTTGTTTAGCCATTCCCCAATGTATGGGCATCTCCTTGATTTCCAAGTCTTTGGCACCACAAAAAGAGCTGTTATAAATATTTTTGTACATATGGGTCTTTCTCCCACTTCTATGATCTCTTTGGGACAGAGCCCTAGAAGTGGTCTTGATAGGTCAAATGGTATGCACATTTTTATAGCCCTTTGGGCATAGTTCTAAATTGCTCTCCAGAATGGCTGAATCTGTTCACAACTCCACCAACAATGCATTAGTGTTCCAATTTTTCCACATCTTCTCCAGCACTTGTCATTTTCTTGTTTTGTCATCTTAGCCAATCTGACCAGTGAGATGTGGTACTAAAATAAGGTAATTTTTAAAAGCTTAAAAGCACTTAGTACAGTGTCTGGCAAATAATAAGCAGTATATTACTGTCAAGTAGTAGTAATAGTAGCAGTAGTAGCAGCAGCAGCAGTAGTTGTAGTAATATTATAGCACTGGAATTCATGAAATACTGTAAGAACTAGGACACTTCAGAATATTGAGTGGATTTATCTTTCATATAGAATTCATGAAAAGAAGGATTTGAGAATTGGCTGTAGTTTGCACCAGTGGAGAAAACACCTTCACTAATGGCACCACTGAAGTGTTAAATGTTTACATCAAAATTCACAGATTCCCTGGATGGAAAAAAAAATCAACCATTAATTTGAACAGCAAGTTTTCCAAATTGACTTTTAAAATTCTTTTTGAAGAAATGAAGTGACCTATTGCAAAAGTTGAATTTACTTCCAGAAATAGATGTAAAACCCAACGTCCCTATTTAAGCACATAGGAAAAATGTAGTCATGACTATTTGTTCTTGCATTCTAATTATCATAATTTATTTCTTAAGTGAAGAGCAAACGTGAGAAGTCTTTGTGAAGTTTCTTAAAACCTAGGTTGTTGAAAGGGAGGTTCCAAATTTTCATCCCACTCCCCATCCCTTTGGCCCAGCTAGCCTAATGGGAAAAGTGTACCTTCTCTACTCTGCTGACTACTGTTTCTGAGAATATTGCCTCTAAATGCAGGACATTCAGAAATGACATCTCACTGCTCGGTATGCTGATTCACTGGCACTAATATGTCATTTTCTGAAGCGTTCCCTCTCACAGATATTTCAGCATGGCAGATCAGAGGGTCGGAGGGTAAAAGCAGGTTACCCATGGGTAGAAGCAGATAATGGGCATTTTATTACCCAGACATGTCTCTTTTTAAAGCTGCCATTCTCAAGGATTAGACAGATGACCTCCAGTCATGATTTTGATTTCATAAATTGAAATTGGTTGCAATACTGTTCATTGCTCACATATGATTATGCATGCAGTTAATGCTACTGGATTTTCTCACTCATATAGTTTCTTAACCTCTTCATTGCTTCACTTTCCCTAAGTCCTTCTGATTGAAATTCAAAACTGTGTTCTGTTGAACTCCATACAACTGCAGAATCTATTAGACATTTTCTGAAGTAATCAAATTGTACATTTGCTGAAACACCTCTAGTTTATTTAAACAAAGGAATTAAAGAAAACTTAAGTATATAAATTATCCAATGGGAAAAAAAAATATGAATCACCTACTATGTGTAAGGCTCTACATTAAGTATTGTGTGGGGTATGAAGATGTAAAAAACAAGGATCCCCACTATAAATCTCTTTGTAATATTGGAGAAACTATTAGACATAGGGAGAAACTATTAGACATAATGTCATATTTTCAGATCCCTTGCTAAAGTACATGCATGACCAGTAACCCCTGGTAGATCTTCTTGTGCTACCATGACTGGAGACTGTGTTAGAAGACTGGGAATTGAACTAGGAAGTCTACTTTGTGGACTATAAGGGGGGAGGCAACACAGCTTCTGGCCCATTTTAACCCAGTCTCTTGGTTGAGACACAACCAATACCAAGTCTTCCTCGGATCTCCAGCAAGAGGGGGAAGGGGATTTCTTTCCCTCTGCCTCCTTTTCCCAAACCTTAAGGTAATGGCAATAATACAAAAATGTCACCAAGAACACCTACTTTTGCTTGCTTAGGCATGCCTGAAACTCAACCTTGAGGCCCCGGTAGCCTCTTCTGCATTGTTTTCTTGAGTACAGGTTATCTAGTGATCCTGGGAAATGGACATTGTCAATCCTATCTTTAACCACCCGAATCTGACAGGTCATGGGTTGTCTTTACCACAGGAAGTAATTTCTGCAGTGGGTGAAGTTTCATCCTCATCACCCCCTTACAGAAGCAAAGAACTATAACAAAAAGCTAAGTGTAAAAGCTAAATATATATTGCATTGACTTGAAATGCCTGTTAGAGCACTATTTCCCTCCTTAAATTACCTTTTGAAAAAAATTTGTTATTATAAATGTTGTATACTCTCTTTCACCCGCACCCACCTCCCCCATATATGGTCCATAATGAAAGGACTGTTTACTGTTTTGTCTTTGTATTTCCAGATCCTATGGAATTTAAAACTTGTCACTAAATTGAATAAGTTTTGAAAGAGTAACTTGGTTCATGCTTCAGATGCTAATTTAGTATATTCAGTTTCTGAGCTCCAGATACCATCAATATGTTGAAAGTTTGAAGTACGTCACAATATCCAGGTCACTGCTGTTGCTACTACTGAGTATACCTGTTTTCAGGGCTGTTTCTCCTAATTGGCAGGCAAAAGAAAATGTCAGCTACTACTGTAAGAGGTCCTTGGGGCTGGTTATTCTGTAGTTGCCTGGATATATTCCATAATGTAAGTTCATAATTTTGTATTTGTATATGCAAGTTTCACTTTCTCCTAAAATAATACAAATTCAATACTATTTTCTTTTAGCAAATGAACAAAACCTTTGTCCCAACTACCAGGAGATTCTCAGAGACTTGTGCACAGATGGAACCCCATTTCAGCAATTGTGTATATATTTTCTGTGAAAAGGAATAAGCTAATTGACAATCCAAAAACTTTTAAAGTCAGAAACATTTTAGAGGAGTAGTCATATTAATAAATTTAGATGATACCTAAAATCGAGAGGCCCAAGGGAAAAATATTGTATTCATCTCCTGCCCAATAGTTCTTAGATGCCTTAAATTTCCTTTACTTATCTCCATTCTTTCTGAGGTTTGAGAAGCTACAGGTGTCTTCTGATTATTGTTCAGATAATTTTTTCAGTTGCTTACACCTTCGATACTATAAACACAGAAGCAAAAAATCCTACATTATTTATGATCACACTATAAAGTGCATACAAAAGACATGTAAACAGGAGAGTCTAGGTTAGAAATGTTTGTATAAGGTAGTTAAAAGACTCTCTGGTAGTAGCAGAGTACAGTTGAAAGACTGCAGGATTTAGTATCAAAACAAAAAACCTTTGTGTCAAATCTCAGACTTATCCTTTATTACTTGCATGATGTAAAGTAAGTCTCCTCACCTCTCTGCCTAACAATTTCCTTATCTGTATAACGACAAGGTTGGATTAGACCTCTGTAGCAGCAAGCACCCCAGCATCCCCAAGGTGGCTGCCAACACAGGTTCTTAGATCTGCTTTTCTAAAGGAAAGCAACTCAAAATGGGTTAACAAGCTTACTTTGATCAATCAAACATATATCATTTACCTAATTCAGGGGAAAAAATCAGCACCCCAAACTTCAAAGTATACAGAAGTTACAAGCAAACAGAAACATTTCAAGCAGACAGGCCTCCAACTGCCCAACCATTACATCTATAGCTAGTCAGTTACCAGAGAGGGAAGCATCAACATCTGGGTTTTCAAAGTCGGGGGGCCTCTCAACAGCTGCCCAGAGTCTCTTCTGGTCAAATCACACAACACTTCTCAAAGTGAGCCCGCCTCACATCAGGGTTTATATGGCCTTCTGGCTCAGAGAATGTAACAACCCTCTTGATCCACTTCCCAATCTCAAAGTATCTCCTGAAAAACAAGCCTCCCGCCACAGGTTCCTGGTGCACTTAACCTAGGAGCAGGGAAGATCTTAAAAATTTACATTACTATAGCAACCTCCTCTAAGATTCTTTCTACCTCTAAATCTATGATTATGTATGTGAATACATACCTACACACATAAGTGTATATACTTATTTCTAATCTTGTACATTGACATTAAAATGTTAAAGTCCAAATTTTAGTGACTGGGGCAGCTAGGTTGCGCAGTGAGTAGTGTGCCGGCCCTGGATTCAGAAGGACCTGAGTTTAGATCCGGCCTCAGACACTTAACACACACAAACAAAAACCTAGCCGTGTGACCTTGGGCCAGTTACTTAACCCCAATTGCCCTCCAAAAAAATAAAAAAATAAAAAAAGCAAATTTAGTGACTACTATTATTGATAGAGCCAAAATCCTATTTTTAAAATTATTGTTTGCATTTTTTCACTTTTTATCTTCTTCAATGTTTCATCATAAAAATGCCCTTGCAATGAATGGGTTTAGTTGATTCTCTAGGTAAATTTTTAAGGAAATGTATTTTTCCTTTCACATTTTTAAACATTTGATTTTAAAACTTTGAATTCCAGATTCATTCCCTTCCTCCCTTGTCACCCACCCTTACTAGGAAGATAAGCAATTCAGTCTATGTTGTACATGTGTAGCTATGCAAAACATTACCATCATAGATATATTGTAAAAGACTGACTATATTTCCCTCCCTACTATCCCACTTCCCACTTGGTCTATTCCCTACTTTGATCCTGTCCCTTTTCAAAAGTGGGCACTTCCAACTTCCCTTCCCCCCTTCCCTCCCACCCTCCCTTCTATCATATCCTCTCTCATTTCCTACTCCCTACTCTCCTGTAGGATGGGTGAGATATACTATTTAGTATGTATGCCGTTCTCTCCCTGAGCCAAATTCAATGAGAATAAGGTTTTGCCTTTTTGCCTTCCTGTTCTCCCCCTCCCTTGTAACCATTTTCCCTTGCCTCTTCTATGTGAGATAGTTTACCCTATTCTGTCTCTCCCCATCTCCTCTTCTTATATTCCTCTCTCACCTCTTAATTTCACCTTTTAAGGATCATCCTTTCCTATTAAATTTGACCTGTGCCCTCTATCTCCATATACCTGTAAACATATATATATATATATATATATATACATTCACATATGTATTAATATGCCCATATACCCTTCTTAAACTATTTTCATACTGAGAAAAGTTTCATCAGTTACAGTTTTTGTTTTTCCATGTAGAAATGTAAATAGTTCAACTTTCTTAAGTTCATTGTGATTTCTTTTCCCTGTTTACTTTCTCAAGCATCTCTTGCTTCTTGTTTCTGAATGTCAAATTTTCTATTCAACTCTGTTTTTTTCCTCAAGAATGCTTCAAAGTCCTCTATTCCACTGAATGACCATATTTTCCCCTGAAACATGATACTCAGTTTTGCTGGGTAGGTGATTCTTGGTTTTACTCCCAGCTCCTTTGCTCTCCAGAATATCATATCCCATGCCCTTTGATCTCTCAGTGTAGAAGCTGCCAGATCCTGCGCTATCCTGACTATGTTTCCACAATATTCAAATTGTTTCTTCCTGGCTGGTTGTAATGTTTTCTGCTTGATCTGGGAATTCTGGAAGCTGGCTATAACATTCCTAGGAGTTTTCTTTTTGGGAACTTTTTCAGGAGGTGGTTGGTGGATTCTTTCAACCTTTATTTTGCCCTATGGTTTTAAAACATCAAGGCAATTTTCTTTGAGAATTTCTTGAAGGATGATTTCTAGATTCTTTCTTTGATCATGGCTTTCAGGTAGTCCAATAATTTTTGGATTATCTCTCCTGGATCTATTTTCCAGGTCAGTGGTTTTTCCTATGAGATATTTCACATTGCCTTCTGTTCTTTCATTTGTTTGTATCTGCTTAACAGCTTCTTGATTTCTCATAAAGTCATTAGCTTCCATTTGTTCCAGTCTAATTCTGAAGGAATGATTCTCCTCAATGAGCTTTTGAAATTCTTTTTCCATCTGGCAAATTTGGCTTTTTAAGGCATTCTTCTCCTCATTGCCTTTTTGAGCATCTTTTCATCAATTTAAAAAATTTTTTTTTTTGTTGGAGGGTAATTGGGGTTAAGGAACTTTCCCAAGGTCACACAGCTAGGTTTTTTTGTTTGTTTGTTTGTTTGGGTTTTTTTCTCTGTGTGTGTCTATGTCTGTTATGTGTCTGAGGCCAGATGTGAACTCAGGTCCTCCTGACTCTGGGGCCGGCACTCTACTCACTGCACCACCTAGCAGCCCTTGAGCTTCTTTTGCCATTTGAGTTAGTCTACTTTTTAAGGTGTTATTTTCTTCAGTCATGCTGTTGACTCTCATTTCATACATTTCTTGCATCTTTCTCATTTCTCTTCCCAATTTTTCCCCCACTTCTCTTATCTGCTTCTTAAGGTCCTCTATGGCCTGTAACCAGCTCATATTTTCATTTGGGGCTTTTGGTGCAGGAGTTCTGACCTCACAGTTCTCCTCCTGTTCCATGCTTCAATCTTCTTTGCCCCCCAAATAGGAGTCTAATGTTGAATTTTTCTCTTTATTTTATTTCCTTTGCCTAGGCATGTTGCCACTCAATTACTTGACTTTTGGGCTTGTTGCCACCGTAGGACTCTGCCACCAGCCAGGGGAACTTGCATTCCAAATGCTGGGGTTTTCTCAGCTTCCAGAGGTATTAGTTGGGTGGCCTCTCAGAAGCCTCCACACACTCTGGCAAGGTGGTCACACACCCCAAGACCTCCACCCCAGACTACAATCCAGATCCAAGAAGGTTAAAGCAAGAGCAATTACCACCACCCCCAGACTGATCTCCAGATCCCCCTATAGTCTGCAGGTCAGGAACTGAAGCTGCAATGTGGCAGCTGCACTGTGGCTAATCAGCAGCTTCTCACCCCCAGGGAAAGGGGCCTATACACTCTCCCAACCAGTCCCAAAATCTATACTGCACTGACCTCTCACCTTTTCTTTGGCATCTATGTGTTGGTAATTCTGGACATGCCACAGCTGTTGGTGATCTGGACCCCTTCCAGCTGGCTGCTGGTTAGGCCGGCCTGGGGTTAAAACCTCCAACTCATGAGGGCCTGGGCTCAGCGCTGTGCTGGCTGCTCCCTGCCGGGCTGCCGGGCAGTCCTCAGTGGGAAGTTAGCTTCTCTGTGTCATTTTGTGCGCTCTGTAGCTCCAGAGTTTGTTCAGAGTCTCCTTTTATATAGATTGGAAGTGATGGGAGCTGGAGCTGTATGGAAATGCTGTTTCTACACCGCCATTCTCCCCCCTCCTTTCACATTTTAAAGTGTTTTTTGAACCAATGCCTTGATACCTTCAATGTGCATTTTGATCCTGTTCTAATACCTAAGCCCCTTGGCTCACCAGCATCTTTAATTGTGTTACATTTAGACTCCATTACCTATTATAACCTGAAACTGCTGTTTTCAAGATATTAAATTCTGCCATTCCCTTCTCTCATCATAATCTCCTATCCTTTAAACATTATTGCCGCATGAATCTTCCTGGACTGATCTTCATCATGTCTCTCATTCCTGTTTTACTTTGCTTTATGTCATTCACCATCTGGACAACTGTAGTTGGTCCCTCACTAAGGAATTATCTTCCACCAATACAAGAATGCATATCCATTTTTCCTTCCATTATTTCGGTCTAGCTAATCCCTAATATCTGGTCAGGCAAAGCATTTGCCTTCTTCACTCTTACAATTTCTTGAAGTTTTCAAGTAGAAATCACGTAGCAAATGTGATTCTACTAAAAATTCACATTACATAAGATCAAATGGGCCTTCACTACTATAAGAGAATCTTAATTATCTTTAGTTGACCTCCTGTCAGACTCCTCAGAAAAATTATTGTAAAACATCATCTCTCTAAAATCTAAAATCCCTAACTCCCCCAAATCTACCCTCGCCTCTCAAATTCAACAGGAGATATTTTCTGGTCTCCCCATCTCCTCTCAAATAGGTCTCTCTCTCTCTCTCTTTCTCACACACACACATGCACACATACAATCCACTTTTTTTTTTGTATATTGTAACCCCCATAAAAAATGTAAGCTTCTTAAGGGCAGAGGTTATTTTTACTTTGTAGTTTTTATATCCTTAGCACTTAGCATGTTTCACCAATAGTATGCATTTAATTATTACCTTTTGTTTGACTGATATGTTTATAGATTACAAAAAGAATAATAGAATTGAATAGAACAACACTCCTTTTATAGTAAAAAAAAATCTCTCAATAGCAACTACATCTGAAGGAGATAATATAACAGATATTTTCATAAAACTACAAATGCCACACAGATTAGCATAATCATGCCTGCACTCCAAGAGGATAAATACTGTGCTTTTTTCATACTTCTGACTAAAGTTATGCTTTTGTTCTTCTATTCTTTCTCATTCCCCACTCAGAAACCACTTAGGGTTCAGAACTGGGCAATTAAGATATACCATCTGGGCTGGCTAGGTGACACAGTGAATAGAGCATCAGCCCTGGAGTCAGGAGGGACTGGGTTCAAATCTGACCTCAGACACTTAACACTTACTAGTTGTGTGACCTTGAGAAAGTCACTTAACCACAATCGCCATGTCTTCCCCCCTCCAAAAAAGGAAAAAAAGAGGTACCATTTGACGTGGCCATTTTGCCACTGCCTCCATTTTTAAATTGCTTTGTTTAGAGGACACTTAGGAACCAACATGTTCTCAATCTCAATCTCTTAATCTGTATCCACAAAATTGGGCACCTACCTTCATTTTGGGGAGTCTAGACCTAGATTTCACTAGTCTAGGAAACTGAGTGAGAAAAGTCTATCAAATGAAAATCAGCAACTTCTCCATATCTGATTATTGTAGAGAGTTCTCTGGGGTATTGACTTGTTAAGTGACTCTCCAAGGGTCACATAGCCAGTATCATTGAGAGGTATGACTTGAACCCAGGTCGTCTTGACTGTGAGATTAGCTTTCTATTAACTATGTCACATAACCTCAGTATTAATAACTTAATCCTCATCTCCACTCACACTCTGTCAGTTGAGATGTACTTAACATTCTCAGGCAGTAAATAATTCAGGAATCTATACCCTGGAAAAAACTATGAAACTTTGGTTTGGGCTTATCAAACACTAACAAACCACAATATGCTGAATTCTCACTAACCCTGTAGCTAACAGCTTGGTACTAACTCTGGTACTCAAATAAAAACAATGACTTATTAATTTCTACTCTATTGCCCACATACTCAAACTCTGTCTTCAACACATTCCACCCATATATTGTAATGCTATATGGTGTGTTGGAAGGTACTTGAGAATTTGAATTAAATGACTTGGCTCAACTCCCAGCTCTGTAACTTATTGGCAACCATGTTAATCTCTCTAGGTTGCAGACTCCTCATCTATAACATAAGGTGCTTCAAAAAGATGATATCTGAGGTCCTTTCAACTTTATTGTGAGCACCATAGGGACAGAGAGTATCTCTTACTTCCTTTTGTATTTCTAGCACTTCACACACTGCTGTAAAGCCAAGCATGAGCAGCTTTCCAGAGGACTGCTGCTGTGAATAGCTTTTAAGGTTCTGATTACACAGTATAATGAGCTCTCTATTTATTCAATAAAAAATTGGAGCAAAACTTTCATAGAAAATCAAAATATAGCATTCACAATGTTACAATTTATCAAAGAAAATAAAAATAGAGCATGCATGATGTCACAACTCAGAAACTTCTCACTAAAATGGCCACATGGTTTCACCAAAGTGATCATATAGTTTTAAACAAAGTAAATTCATTTAGTCAATCACAAAATCATTAATTCAATCAAAAAATACAAAAGTCAAAGTTCTCCACCCCTATATCACAGTAAATCATAATCTTCTCAGTCAGTACTCAGTATCCAAATAAAGTCTTCTTTCAACTTGACTTGAGACTGGCTCTTAGCTTCTATGGTTCATCTTCTATGGTCCCAGCTCCAACTGTCACCTGGATTCAAAGGCAGATAGCTCCCAGTGCCTTGTCCAGCTCCTTGTCCAGTTCCCATTCCATATTGAAGTTCACAGTATCCAGTCCACCTCAAGTCCTTCACAATTCCTGTTTCTCAGAAGACAAAGCTTGATAGAGCCACAATAATATTCATGCACATTGCTGGCACCATCATCAATTCACTATTTCCCTGTGAAATCGAATCACCAACAAGGTCTGAGAACTCAACACAAATCATCAAGATAGAAATCAACAGAAACTCACAAACAAGGTCCAAGAGGTCAGCACAAATAATCATAAAGTCCCAGGACCTCCAAAACCCTCCTCTAGGACTTCTGTACATATGCAACCAGAAAATCCTCTTTCAGGGCTCCCAGTAAGGTCCAGGGCTTCTCTACAAAGTATCATATACATCAACACAGACAGCAGACAAATGGAGTGCCAGGATATCACAAGTTTTCTCCTTGACTCTGCCACCAGAAGAGTCCTCTTCTCAGTTCAGCTGTCTCTAGCCTGGGCCTCTCCTTATATACAGTCATTAGCTCCTCCCATTCCTCTTGAAGGAGTTCATGAGTTCTAGGGTTCACAAATTATGGGGTTCACACGTTCTGTTTCTTAATAGACTTGATAGAAGGCTCAAAAGAAACTTGAACTGAAACAATGTGTTAATTCAATAGCTGGGACAAGGCGTGAACTACTTCTGTGCTTGCCATTACAACTGCCTGACCCATCCTAGGTACTTAATGCATATTTCTTGATTGATATACACATGCACCTAGATTCTATAAGTTGTTAACCTAGTTTCTTTCTATGTTCTACCAAATACCAGTGTCAGCAGAAAGTCCTAGGCACTCTTTTGTAGCTAAGGTGTGGGGGTGAGGGAACAGACATACATAATTATTCAACATATATAGGTATGAGTCCTCTACTTGGATGCAAAACAAATTTGCCCTTCACAGTCTATCAGTATATCTCCTTTTCTTGTCCCCTCCCAAAGTGGAATGTGATAAGATTTTTTAGAGTGAATGAAATATTATTTCACTAATATAAAGTTTTCTGGCATTATATGGAAAAGAGTACCACTTCTCTCTTTTAGGAACTTTATGATACATTTTTACTCCTTTACTCCTAGAGTTTCTATGACTTTGTTGCTCTTTTTCTTTCCATTTACAAAAATGTAAAATGTATGTAAACATAGTTATTTATGTTATTTTCCTACTGCTTTTTACTTCACATTGCATCAGTTAATGCATGTCTTTGCAGGTTTCTTTGTTTTCATCATATTCATTTTTCTTTCCTTACATCAAGATAATATACCATTATATTTATATATCACAACTTGCTTGATCATTCCCTAATCAATGGGCTTTGACGTTGAAGCCAACTCTTTGCTATCACAAAAAAAAATGCTACTATAAACATTTTGGTACATAAAAGACCTTACAATTTATTGCTTACTTCCCTGAGAATTAATAAATTCTTTTTTTTCAGTGTGGATCAAAGGTAAATATATTTTTAGTCACGTTCTTAGCACAATTCCAAATTACTTTCCAGAATAACAGAAAATGTTATCTACTGACGGTGCATTAGCATACTTCTCTTTCACACACACATACCACACTGACTACTCACTGGAACTAAGAAGAAGAACTAAGAAGAAGACTCTTGTTTTGGTAGAGTCAAGAAGGGGAAAACTTGTGGTATCCCAGCACTGATTTTGTCTGCTGTCTGTGTTGATGTTTATTTGTGATACTTTGTATAGAAGCCCTGGACCTTACTGGAAGCCCTGAAAGAAGATTTTCTGGTTGCATGTGTACAAAAGTCCTGGAGAGGCTTTTGGAGGTCCTGGGACTTTACTGATGATTTGTGCTGAACTCTTGGACCTTGTTTGTGGGTCAGTGTTGATTTCTATGTTGATGATTTGTGTTGAGTTCTTAGATCTTGTTGATGGGTCTGAGTTGGTTTCACAGGCAGATAGTTAATTGATGAGGGTGCTGGCGATGTGCATGAATATTATTGTGGCTCTGTTAAGCTTTGTCTTCCCAGAAACAGGAACTGTGAAGGACTTGAGGTGGACTGAACAATGTGAGCTTCAATATGGAATGGGAACTGGACAGGGAGCTGGACAAGGAGCTGGATGAGTATATTGTTCATGTATATAAGCATATTTTTTGTTCTTAAATTCTAGTTCATTGCCTTCCTCTCAGGGGTTGGGAAGCATGTTTCATCAAGGGTTTTTCTTATAAATAATTTATTATTGAACTCATTTGTTCTTTTTATGGGTGAGTCAATCTCATTCATATTCAAGGTTATCACTGTTAATTGATCATTTCCCTCAGTTACATCCTTTTTCACTTATTCACTTCTCTTCCCTTGGTTATCATATTTTTCCTTTAAAATAGCTAGTAGAAGATAAACAAAGCAATCCATAGTAGTGATTTTTATTGAGGAGATATTATGCTGCAGTATTTCTCTGCTCCCATGTCATGAATACTGGTTATTATTACTGCTTTCTCATTTTTAGCCCCCTATTGCCAGTAATTCTCTGAAATTAAATTTGCTTTATTATGTGTCTATTCACTCTTTGATTTTTCCCTCCTTATTATGATTTTTGCTGTATGTATCTGCTTTACCGTTGAGTTTAATTCATTCCTAAACCAAATTTCCTTGGGGTGTGTGTGTGTGTGTGTGTGTGTGTGTGTGTGTGTGTGTGTGAGTTTGTGCGTGTAAAGCCATTGTAAAGCCACACAGAAATTGTGAAGGATGTAAGATGGACTGGACCCTGTGAACTTCAGTGTGTAGCAAGACCTACCCAGAGAATTGGACAAGGAACTGGGTCTGCCATAGAAGCCAGGTGGAATCTGGGACTGTGGAAGGGGATGCAGCAAATGTGAGAACCAGCCCCAAGTCAAGATGAAAAGACCTCTCTGTGGGTACTGAGTAATGATGAAATTGTAGTATACTAGTGACCTAGGTGTGGGGAGTTTGTGTATTTTCTAATGATTGTACTTAGTGATTAATGATACTTAGTAATTAATTGCTTAATAAGTAACTGATTGAATTAACTTAGTGTACCCCATCAGTGGAAGACTATGACTATTGAACTTTGAGATGATTGTCCTTTGTTGTAAATATTGTGAACACTTTGGTGAAAAATATATTGCCATTTTAATAATAAGCTGTTGTGAATACTATATTGTGATATTCTGTTATAAGTTGTAATATTGTAAATGCTGTACCTTCATTTTCTGTGAATGATTTGCTTTGCTTGGTGATGGAATAAATAGGCTGTTCACTATACTGTGTAATCAGAATCTTAAAAGCTATTCACAGTAGCATTCTTCTGGAAAGCTACTTTTGCATGGCCAGGTCAATAACTAAGTTTCATGAAACTTCCATGACTTTGTATAACTGTTTTGATAAATAGTAATTACTTTACCCTACCTTCTCATTTCATGCCTGAACTATTCCTTTTATCCTCCTTATAAACATCAAGAATAGAACCAATCCACCTCCAGGCTTACTTTTTTTTTCTTATTTGACACTCTCTAGGACCATTGCAGATGCTAATGTTCTTAATGGACGTAAGACTTGTCTGTTTTAAAAATAAGAATGGAAATAATGAGAATTTTTTTTATCATTTGTCCCTTTCCAATTGCTCAAAAAAAAAAGGTTAAAAATTCTAGATTTCTCTCAGCTTCTGTGTTAAAATTTCACAATTTCTTTTTTTTTTCCCAAATGCTTTATTAACTTCTGGTTTGCATCATTCATTTCCATCAGATTTTGAATTACAATATTTTCCCCATTTTTCCCCTACCCACCACCCCAGAATGACAGTCATACAGGATACCCCCTCATCCAATCTGCTCTCTCCTATCTCTTCTCCCATATCCCCTTCAGCTTTTCCAACAGGGCGAGGTCAATCCCCACTACCCATTGCCTGCACATCTTATCTCAAAATTATATGCGAAACAGTATTAACCATAGTGTGTATGAATATATATATATATATATATATATATATATATATATATATATATATATATATATATATATATATATATAATTGATTTTAAGAGGAAGATAAGCCACTCAGTATATACTGTACATGTGTAGCTATGCAAAACATTACCTTAGTAGATATATTGTAAAAGACTGATTATATTTCCTCCCTCCCATCCCACCTTCCACCTGGTCCACTCCCCACCTTGATCCTGTCCCTTTCAAAAGTAGGTGGTTCCAACATCCCTCCCCCCCAGCCTGCCCTTCCCTCCACCACCTTCCCCCATCTCCATCTGCCTCATGCTCCTGTAGGGTGGGACACCCTATTTAGTATGGATGTCATTCTCTCCCTGTTCCAAATTCAATGAGAATAAGGTTTTGCCTTTTTGCCTTCCTGTTATTCCCTTTCCCTGCAACCACCTCCCCCTGCATCCTCTACAAGAGACAGTTCACCATTGTCTCTCCCCATTCTCCCTCACCACATTACTCGCTCTCCTCTTAACCTCACCCTTTAAGTATCATCCCTTCCTATTAAATTCAACCTCTGCCCTCTATCTATGTATACTTGAAAACATATATACACACATTCACATATGTATTCATATGCCCATATACCCTTCTTCACCTATTTTCATACTGAGAAAAATTTCATCAGTTACAGTTATTGTTTTTCCCTGTAGGAATATAAATACTTCAACTTTGATAAGTTCATAGTGATTTCTTTTCCCTCTTTACCTTTTCAAGCATCTCTTGCTTCTTGTATCTCAGTGTCAAATTTTCTATTCAACTCTGTTTTTTTAATCAAGAATGCTTGAAAGTCCTCTATTCCACTGAATGACCATATTTCCCCCTGAAACAAGATACTCAGTTTTGCTGGGTAGGTGATTATTGGTTTTAATCCCAGGTCCTTTGACCTGTGGAATATCATATTCCATGCCTTTCAATCCCTCAGTGTAGAAGCTGCCAGATCCTGTCTTATCCTGATTGTGTTTCCACAATATTGAAATTGTTTCTGCCTGGCTGCTTGTAATATTCTCTCTTTGATGTGGGAATTCTGGAACCTGGCTACAATGTTCCTAGGAGTTTTCTTTTGGGGATCTTTTTTTCAGGAGGTAATTGGTGGATTCTTTCAACCTTTATTTTGCCTTCTGGTTCTAAAACATCAGGGCAATTTTCCTTGAGAATTTCTTGAAGGATGATTTCTAGATTCTTTCTTTGATCATGGCTTTCAGGTAGCCCAATAATTTTTAGATTGTCTCTCCTGGATCTATTTTCCAGGTCAGTGGTTTTTCCCATGAGATATTTCACATTGCCTTCTATTCTTTCATTTGTTTGGATCTGCTTAATAGCATCTAGATTTCTCATAAAGTCACTAGCTTCTATTTGCTCCAGTCTAATTCTGAAGGAATGAATCTCCTCAGTGAGCTTTTGAGATTCTTTTTCCATCTGGCAAATTTGGCTTTTTAAGGCATTCTTCTCCTTATTGCCTTTTTGAGCCTCTTTTGCCATTTGAGTTAGTTTATTTTTTAAGGTGTTATTTCCCTCAGTCATGCTCTTGACTGTCATTTCATACTTTTCTTGCATCTTTCTCATTTCTCTTCCCAATTTCCCCCCACTTCTTTTGTCTGCTTCTTAAGGTCCTTTATGGTCTGTAACCAGCTCTTATTTTCATTTGGGGCTTTTGGTGCAGGATTTCTGACCTCACAGTCCTCCTCCTGTTCCATGCTTTGATCCTCTTTGCCCCCAAAATGGGAGTCCAATGTTGCATTTTCCTCTTTATTTTGTTTCCTTTGCCTATGCATGTTGCCACTCAATTACTTGACTTTTGGGCTTTTTGTTACAGTAGGACATTGCCACCAGCAAGGGGAACTTCAGTCCCAAATGTTGGGGTTTTCTCAACTTCTGGAGCTATTAGTTGGGTAGCCTCTGTAAAGCCTCCACACACTCTGGCAAGCTGGTCACACACCCCAAGACCTCCACCCCATACCTCAATCTAGATCCAAGAAGGGTAAATAAAGCAAGAGTGCTTACCCCCAAGACTGATTGTCGGATCCCCCAACAGGTCGCAGGCCAAGAGCTGAAGCTGCAACATAGCAATGTGGCACAAGCTGCGCAGGCTCCTCAACAGCTTCTTGCCCCCAGGGAAAGAAGCTGACGCATTCTCCCAACCAGTCCCAAAGTCCATAGGGCACTAACCTCTCACTCTGTCCTAGGCATCTATGTTTTGATAATTCTGGAAATGCCACAGCCGCTCGTGTTCTGGTCCCTCCAGCGGGCTGCTGGTCTGGCCGCCATTGGGCTAAAACCGCGACTTCTGCCGGCCTGAGCTCCTCGGCTCCCAGAGCACTGCAATGGCGCCTCCCAGAGCACTGCACTAGCTGCTCCCTGCCGGGCTGCCAGGCTGTCCACAGCGGGAGATTAGCTTCTCTGTGTCATTTTGTGGGTTCTGGAGCTCTAGAGGTCGGTCAGAGTCCCCCTTTTACATAATTTTGAAGTTATGGCTTGGAGCTCCATGGAAGTGCTGTTTCTACTCTGCCATCTTGACTCCACCCCCAATATTTCACAATTTCTACTAAGCTCTTATCTTTAAATTAGGAAGTCTTAAATAACTTCCTTTTCCATTAAATGTGCATTATTTCTCTGTAGGATAGCAATCAGTATTACAGCATAAATTATTCTTAATTGACAACAGAGTAACTCAGAGGATAGCATGGGGGGGGGGGGTCTGGAGCCTTTAAGAGCTGAGTTCAAATCAAGTCTCAGAAAACAGAGAATCAATTTACCGGTATCAAAAATTAAACGGGTTCTTTCACCACCAATAAAGAGGAAATTAAACAATTTTTAGGAGCTGGTTAGCCCAATTTTATACTAATAAATATAACAATCTCTGTGAAATGGAGAAAAATAAAAAATACAAATTGCCCACCATTAACAGAAGAAGAAATAGAATACTTCATTAACAACTTCTTGGAAAAAGGAATTGAACAAGGCATCCATAAAGTCCCTAAGAAAAAAAATCCCCAGGACCAGAAGGATTGAAAGATGAATTCTCACAACCAATCAAAGAACAATTATTTCCAAAACTATATAAACTATTTGAGAAAATAGGCAAAGAAGTTTGACAAAATTTATTTTATCACACAAACACATTGCTGATAACTAAACCAGGAAGATTAAAGAAAAAAGGAAAATAAAACTATAGACCAATTTCCCTAATGAATGTTGATGGAGAAAAAGTTCTAAATAAAATACTAGCAAGGAAGTTACAACAATGTATCACATAAACGTCATACATTATGATCAGGTGAGATGTATACCAGGAATGCAGGACTGGTTCAATATTAGAAAATCTGCCAGCATAATTGATCATAACAAAATCAAAAGAAATCCTATAATTATTGCAAGAGATGCAGAAAAAAATAAACTTTTGACAAATTACAGCATTTGTTACCATTAAAAACACAAGAAAACATTGAAATAAATGGAGTTTTTCTTAAAAGGATCTTACTAAAATCACTGTCAAGTATTTTATGTAACAGGGCTAAGCTAGAAGACTTCCTAGTAAAATCAGGTATGAATCAAGGATGTCCATTATCACCACTATCATTCAATATTGCACTACAAATGCTAGCTATAGCAATTAGATAAGAAAAAGGAATTGAGTAATTAAAATAGACAATGAGGACACAAAGCTATCACTCTTTGCAGTTGATACAATGAAAAATCCTAAAGAATCTATTAAATAACTTGGTGAAGTAATTAAAAATTTCATCAGAGGTGCAGGATATAAAATAAAAAGACATAAATTATCATCATTTCTATATGTTGCCAACAAAGTTCAGCAGCAAGATATAGAAACAGAAATTCCGTTTCAAATAACTGTGGACAATATAAAATACTTGGATGTCTACCTGCCAAAATAAGCCTAGGAACTTTATGAGCACAATTACAAAACACTTTTCACACAAAAAAAATCACATTTAAATAATTGGAGAAATATTTATTGCTCATGGGTAGGTAATTCTACTTAAATTGTTTTACTTTTCAGTGACATACTAATTAAACTACCAAAAAACATTATTTTATAAAGCTAGAAAAAAATGACTAAATTTATGGAAGAATAAGAGTTCAAGAATATCAAAGGAAGCAATAAAAAAAAATGTGAAGGAATTTGGCCTAGTTGTAACAGATCTGAAATTGTATTAAAAAGCAGTAATCATCAAAATAATCTGGCAGTGACTAAGAAAGAGAATGGTGGATCCTTGGAATAGATTAGGTACACATTACACAGAAGCAAATGACCATAGCTATTTTAGTGCTTAAAAGACACAAAGACCAATCTTTTGAGACAAGAACTCTCTCTTTCATAAAATTTATACACTGAGATTTCTTAGTAGAACTAATTTTTTAAAAGTTAAAACTAAGTAAGTAGCAAATTAAGAAACCATATATGAAAAGTGATGGAGAAATGTAAATACTATAAATTAAACTTAAAAATAAAAAAAAAATATCTGTCATCAAGGAATTATAAAGATGAAAGGAATTTTACTTTCCCTTGCAGTTGAAATGATTGATTTAAAGGGGAAATACTTCTGTTAAATTTTAATTAAAATATTTCCTAGAGAAAAAATGCCTAGTTGTTGGAAATTTAGGATCATGTAGGAGAACAGTAATCATGTGTATTAAAAATAAAATCTGAAATCAGGTAAGTCTGGACAAACTATTTAATCAACAAACAATGATGATTGGAGGAATCTCTGCATGCAGTAACTCATTAGACCATGGGCTTATGTGGTATTTCCCAGGGAAAGTGTAAAATTTGTTTTTATGTAAATGGAAAATTCATTCATCTATTCAACAAATATGAATTGAAGGTATGCTACAATATAAGCAAGGTGTTATGTTAGATAAATCAGAAAAAATCTCTTGACTTCACTGTGAAAAAACACAAGTACGCAAATATCAACTATAAGATAAAAAATTAAAGGGCATAACTGTAAATGAAAATCCTGGGAGATTCCAGAGAAGGATGACCCTGGGATAGTGTAGAAAAGGAAAAATATAAGGAATACTTTCATAAAGGACATAACATTTAATCTTAGTATTAAAGGATGTGATAGAATTACATGGGTAAAACTAGGGCAAAATTCATTTCAGCCAGTGGGAAAGGAACTCTGAAACAAAGCTATGAAGTTCAGACAATAAATAACTTAATGCAGTGTAACTCCAAAATGTAGTCCTTTAAGGATATTGGTAGCGTTGAAGTCATCAGCTGGGCAGGGAGCAGGTGGTGTTGGCATAAAAGAGACCAAGCAAATTGGAGCCCACTTAATGCACTGAGTGTTTTATCCACCCCCCCCCCCCCATTCTCTAAATCTATCTTGTCATGAATAAAATGACATTTTAACTGCTTTTTATATTGGAGTAATAAGAAAGAAAGCTTCATTTAATTATTCGTTTCTTTTTGGAACATTGTTTACCTGTACACTCCTCAAATGAACATAAAATACTAGATTTAAATTATACCTCTTCTGAGACGTATGTGTTCTTTGGTTCAAAAGAACTTCAGTCAAGGAGATCAGGTGACATTTCCCTTTTTACAACTAAAAACCTAAGCTAAAAGCCTAAACTACACTCACTTTGAGAATGCCAACTTACTAATTTCATTTTGTAATTAAAAAAGAGTTGAATTTAGTGTCTCTCCTATACTATCTTGAATACTCATTGGAGGAATGATCTTAGTCAGCACCTTCACTTTTCTGACTTTTGGTCCATTCAAATGGCATTAAAAGCATAGATACTTCTGTATACATGCATACATATATACATACAAATGTGTAAATGTTTATATTTAAAGATTAACATAAAAAGTCTTAAAGTTTGAATAGGCATGTAAAGTGAATTTTATTATGTGATTAGCTACTATAAGGTTTAATTTATTAGATGTTTTTAACTTGCAAATTCTTATTGTCTGTTGCCAACAATGCCTGGGTCCTACAATGTATAGGGAGATGGATTTAGTTGATGAAATAGAGTACTGGACCTAAATAAGGAAAATCTGTGTTTAAATATTTTTCTCAGATTCTTACTGGCCTTGTGACTCTAGGTAAGTCATGTGACCTCTGTAGGCTTTGGTTTCCTTATATGTAAAAAGAGAAAGCTAATAGTATCTATATCATAATGCATCTATATATCTATATGAGTATCTATATTGTAGAATCAAATGAGATTATATATGTAAAGTGCTTTGCAAATCTTAAAGCTTCCTATAAAATTTTAAAATATTATTAAGGCAAACAATCTTTGTTTAAGGTTCTCTCAGAACCTGGATCAGGTACAAAGAATCATATGTAATAATCTGTTGATCAGAAAAGGTCATTAGTCAATAGTTATTAATGGAGGAATAAAAAAGCAAGGATGGGTACTTCTGGCAAAGATAGAGATGTGAAATTTTGTACTAAAGCCAAGAGTCCCTGAGAATTATCTTGATAAATATGATAAAAGAGTAACAAAAAAAGTAGATTTAATAAAAACCAAGGAGAAACTCAAGTAAACTTTTCTATCAATCCAGGATCATACAAATATGAGTGAAACCTATGGGAATTCTGGTTATGAGTTCTTTGAATATATTTAAGTGAGATTTTAGCTCAAAATTAATTCAACTAATAGGAAGAGACAAAGCCAAAGGCCAATATGTGACATCCCTTAGAAACAAAGAAGGGAGTTCATTAAAGGGCCTCTATAGCCAGTAAGATGTCAAATATTCATTCAAAATCTGGCAAGGGTACACCAGAAAACAAAAGTCAGCAGTTTTGTTTAATCATAGTATTATCATAGGTGATTATATGAAAAGAGTGAGGACCAGGGAAAGGTCAAAGTAGACCATCAGGCCACCAGGGTCATGGAGGAGATAGAAAAAGAAACCAGAAATTAAAATTGAAAGTACAGCCTAATTCTATATCTAAAACAAGCTCCCTGTTCCACACCTTAGGTTAAAAAAATAGAATGCAAGAGGAGCCAGAAGCCAGCCCATACAAAACTGCAAGAGAGAAGCAGTAGGGGCATCACGATTATAATAAAAATAGGATCTGGGCTTAGCCATGCCATCCAAGAGCTGGGAAGGGAGAAGAACCTAATGTGACCTTTTTCTATGTTTGGAGATGAGTAAACAGAAGGAAACTCCTAATGCAACGAATAAATGCTATTGGAAGCCCAACAGATAAGACAAAAAGAAAAGAATAACACAAATAATAATTATTTGTCCAAAAGAACTAGAAAAATGGAAGAAACTGTCAGAGGTTTAAAAATGAAATTAGAGCTCATGAGGCAAGACACAGAATGGTAATAAATAATTTATAATAGAAGAAAAAAATAACTTTCCCAAGTAGTAGACACACAGAAAATAAAAGGGAATGGAGTAGATGGGATTCAAGGATTCATTGAAATGATAAGAAATATTAGAACAAAGTCAAACATTTGAAAATTAGAACTTGTGAGATGTATAATATTTTAAAATTACCTAGAAATAGAATGAGGAGAAATAATTTAAGAAATGCCAAAGTCCTTGAAAATGATAAAAAAAACATACATACTATAGTTTAATAAATGATGAATGAAAACTATTCAGAATTATCAGAAATAATTGGTTACTTAGAAATAAAGAGACTCAAATGATCAATTCCTGAGCTCTAAACTGATCATATTCTAAAACGTCAGACACTAACACCTGAGAACATAGAAAGACAATAATTGGCACAGTACATGATGGTGGACCTGGAGACAGGAAGACCTAAGTTTAAATTCCACCTTACACTTGACCCTGGACAAGTCATTTAAACCTAGGTTTCCTTATCTATAACATAGAGACAGTAATTGCACCTATCTCAAAGGGTTGTTGTAAGGATCAAGCACTTAAAAAACTTTAAAGTGCTATTTAAATGCAAGTTATTATTACTATTTTATGGTTATTGTTATTATTGTAAATAAATATTACAAACAGAGTGAAAGTATTTATCCAGCAAAGAACTATACTCAGGCTCACATAAGATTAAAATGCAACCACCATAAAGGAAACAAATTGTGGAATATGAGATACTAAAACATGAAAGATAAATCTTTCAACTATGAGTAACCTAACAGTAGAATCCTATGAGGGGAATGGATCTTTAACAGCAGAGAGCACTTTCAAGCATTCCTAATGAAAATACCAAACTTGAGTGGAAATTTTGAAATGCAGACTGTGGCCAAGAGAAAGTAAATAAGTTTGAGCAATTAAGACAGGAGCTAAATGATGATCAACTGCTTATTCTCTAACGAAGGAAAAAGAGATGACTGTCTTCAGAATCACAATATCTTCAAAGTTCACAATGGGGTAAGAAAGAGAAATAGAGTGTGTTCTATTTTGGTTTTGTTTTGTTTTGGGGGTGGGTTTAAGAGAGACAATAAAATAACATGTAGAAGGAATATAACAAGAAATAAGGAGAGAAAGAGGAAATGTTTTTCATCACTTGTGTGCGCACAAGAAAGAAGATGCATATGGAAGATCTGGTATCTGATGAACTTCATATTGACTTGAACTGGGAGAAGAAAAGTTGAAACACACACACACACACACACACACACAGTCTAAAATAGGAATATATTAAACTAATTGGAGAAAGAGATGGAAAAAGGAGTGGGGTTTATAAAAAGGAGGGTGGAATTTGGGAGGGAATACCACAAAAAAAAAAAAAAACCACCACCACCAACAAAAAACCCCCAAACTCTTTAAGTTCCATAGGGCTGGATCCTAAAAGTACAATTGAAATAATATGAAGTGTAAGAACCAATTATCCTAGTCTTAACTAGGTGGGAAAAATGGTCATGGGAAAAAGATGAGGTTATTTCAACTACAGACAATAGTGTTGATCTTATTTAATTTCTTTCTCTACCTTCTTTTATTTTGTCATGTGTTTTTGTTAGGTACAATTTCTTTTTTCTTTCTAAATTCTTATTTTATAATTTTGAATTTAATTTTTATTTAATAAAAACCTCTCATGACCCCTCATATTTGAAAAAAAGAAAGAAAAAACCAAAAAACTTGTAATACTTATAATAAATATGCATACTCAAACGAGACAAACATATGCTGAGTCCATCAAATCTCTGTCAGGAGTTATATAGTGCAGTTCTTTATGAGTTCTCTATAACAAGCCTAGATGGATTAGCAGTTGAATACTATCAAATACTCAAAGTAACATAAATATTAGGAAAAGTAGAGAAAGAAGGCATAAATAAATTCAAAGCACTCTATAAGAATAATATAATATTAATAAATAACCCAAAAAGAAACAAAGCAAAGAATATTAACACAAGCATCTCTCTAATAAACAGTAAATAAAATATTTAATTAAAATGTTAGCAAAGAGGTTACATATTTTAATAATGTGTGTATACACACATATATATGTATATATAATATGTTTTTAATAATTATACACTATGGCAAGATTGAATGTACACCAGCAATGCAAGCTTGTTAGACATAAGGAAAAATATAAAAAAACATATTAATAGTGAAAAAGCATTTGACTATATTAATAAATCTAGAGAAAACTTTTGACAAAATACAACTTCCACTTATGTAAATACAAAAACACCAATAATCTCTGTCAGAAGTAATTTCTTAATATATTAAATAGTTCTATCCAAAACCAAGAAGAAATATTGTCTTGTTGTCTTTTTATTATTTATTTGCCTGACCTCCCTTTGTCTATGGTCCTCCACTACTCCAGGTACTAGGTGCGCTTAAAGGTTTCACTTCTCTCCCTTCACCTCTTTCTCCTTGTATACATCTAGAAATAAGTCTCTTTATGGGTCTTTCTATTGTCAATCAATTGCTGTTGCTGTCTTTGCTGTATTTTTTCAGTCTTCCTACATTTCTGTTGTTTGAGTCATTTGAAAAGCAAATGATATCTTCAGTTCTATATTTATTTCTAAAATGTTTAAACTTTTTTTTTAATTATTGAATATCCATCATCTGTTGTGCATGGTTAAACTCAGATTTGAAGGCTAGGTCAAAATATGTTGCAGCCTGAACTCCATTTACTCTTCATAACGCATTATTCCTTTCTTTCCTCCTTTTTTTCTGGTGAGTGAGGAATAGTCTTGCATTATTTTCATGTCCTTTCCTTTGTATTTAGAGATCTTTCTGTTGATGGCTTGCATAATTTGTTTCTAAATGGAATTATAAAAATCAGCCACTATGTGTCTGAGAATTTGCAGTCCTCTGTTTTTTTCCTGGATGCTATCTCTGAATTCTCTCAAATAGAATTTAATTTTCTATTTTCAGAAGTTCTAGTTGGTTCTCTTCCATTTTTTTCTATCTTATGGTGCTAAGTGTTATTTTTCATGTCACGTTCTTCTCAAGTACCTATGGTTGTTACTGGACATTCTATTTTCAAGATTAACATGTTTCATGTGCATTATGAGCATATTTTCTTTTTATTTTATTTTTTTCTTTTCTTAATGTTCTCCTTTGCTTAATGATTTTTTCTGTTCTTCTAAGTACTCCTTAAATCCATTGTATTTGCATTCTCATTAGATTGTTCTCTTTTGTTTCTTTGGTGAATCTTGCCACTGAAAGGTGAAGTTTTTCTATCCTGCTTATTATTTTCAGTGCAGAACAGAAATGCTGTTCTCATTATTCTCATTTCTCTTTTGAAACACGCATGAAAAATGTGTTACAGTTCCACATTCCCCTCAAATTTCATAGAATTCTCTGTTCCACTAAGTTTTAGATCATTTCCCCTTATTTTTTTATTTTTATTTTTTGCTTTTTGAAGGGCAATTGGAGTTGTGACTTGCCCAAAGTCACACAGTGAGTAAATGTGTCAAGTGTCTGAGGCCGGATTTGAACTCAGGTCTTCCTGACTCCAAGGGCCAGGGCTCTATTCCCTGTACCACCTAGCCACCTATAGTATAATGGGTAAATTATCTCATGTTAAAAAGGCAAGATAAAGCTTCTATAGTGAAGGGGAAGAGGGGCGAGTTGAGGGAAAATGAGTGAATCTAACTCTCCTTGGAATTGACTTAAAGAGGGAATAACATAGACACTCAATTGACTATAGAAATTTATCTTACCCTAAAGGGAAGTAGGGGGGAAGAGAGAGAAGGGTGGTAGAAAGGAGGGCAGCTGGGGGGTAATCAGAAAAAAAACCCACTTTTGTGGAGGGATAGGGTAAAAGGAGAGAGAGAGAATACAATAAATGGTGGCAGGGGAAATAGCGTGGAGAGGTATACAGTTAGCAATTGGAAATCAAACAGTTCCACTTCAATAAATCCCTTATGATTTCTCTTTGCTGTTTACCTTTTCATGCTTCTCTTGAGTCGTGTATTTGAAAGTCAAATTTTCTGTTTATCTCTGATCTTTTCTCAAGTGTGCATTAAATTCCTCTATGTCATTGAATATCAAATTTTCCCCTTCATGGATTATGCTTGGTTTTCTTTCAAATGCTTTATTAACTTCTGGTTTACATCATTCATTTCTGCCAGATTTTGAATTACAATTTTTTCCCCATTTTTCCCCTACCCACCACCCCAGAAGAGCAGTCCCACAGGATATTCCCTCATCCAATCTGCTCTCTCCCATATCTTCTCCCATACCCCCTTCGACTTTTCCATTAGGGCAAGGTTAATCTCTGTGCCCCAATGCCTACACATCTTTATCTCCCAATTACATGCAAAATAGTATTAATAACAGTATTTATATGTATTTGAAAGATTTAATTTTAAAACTTTAAAACTTTTCCTCAAGAATGGTTGAAAGTCATCTATTCAACTTTAAAACATTAAAAATTCCAAATACAGAAAAAAAAGAGTTGAACAGAAAATTTGACATCCAGACACAAGAAGCAAGAGAGGACTGAGAAGGTAATGAGGGAAAAGAAATCAAAAGAAACTTATCAAAATTGACCTATTTACATTCCTACGTAGAATAATATGAAAACTGAAGATACACATTGGTGGAGGGTATTTAGAGCCTGGGATTTTTCTGAAATGGTATCCCTAGAATGAAATCAGGTCCCACTTAGAGACCCTAGAATTAAACCTTAGATTCAGTTAGGAGACTGAACAATTTCAAGGGTAAAACAGTTCATTTATTATTTCTACACATTTAATTTGATTTATTCATTTGACCATTCAACTTGCTTTTTAAATACTGCTGATTTGCATTCTGCTTGTCATACTTTATAATTTCTTGCTATGCACAACTAGCACAGATGTACTCTGTGTCCAATACAAATGAACTTTTAATAAACTTTACTTTGGCTGAGAACAAAAAATTCCAAATACACTCCCTTTGTCCCTTGTAACCTGCTCCCACTGGGAATATAAGCAATTCAGTATATATTGTACATGTATAGACTGGCTATATTTCCCTCCCACCCATCCCAACCCAGACCTGTTCCATTCCCTACTTTGATCCTGTCCCTCTTCAAAAGTGGGTGCCTCCAACCTGCCCTCCCCCCAGCATGCCCTCACCTCCATCATCCCCCCTCATCTCCCTCCCCCCTACTCTCCTGCAAGGTGAGATATTCCATTTAATATGTATATCATTCTCTCCCTGAGCCAATTTCAATGAGAATATGGTTTTTGCCTTTCTGCCTTATTGTTCTTCCCCTACCCTGCAACCACTTCCTCTTGCCTCTTCTACAAGAGATAGTTTAACGCCCCCCCCCCCGTCTCTCCCCATCTACTCACCACATTCCTCTCTCCACCCCTTAAGTATCATCCCTTCCCACCAAATTCGACCTGTGCCCTCCATCAATGTGTACCTGTATACATATATACACACATTCACATATGTATTCATATGCCCACACACCCTTCTTCAACTATTTTCATACTGAGAAAGGTTTCATCAGTCACAATTATTATTTTTCCATGTAGGAATGTAATAGTTCAACTTTGATAAGTTCCTTTTGATTTTTTTCCCTGTTTACCTTCTCAAGCATCTCTTATTTCTTGTGACTGAATGTCAAATTTTCTATTCAACTCCGGGTTTTTCCTCAAGAATGCTTCAAAGTCCTCTATTGCACTGAATGACCATATTTTCCCCTGAAACAAGATACTCAGTTTTGCTGGGTAGGTTATTCTTGGTTTTAATCCCAGCTCCTTTGCTCTCTGGAATATCATATTCCATGCCCTTCAGTCCCTCGGTGTAGAAGCTGCCAGGTCTTGTGCTATTCTGATTGTGTTTCCACAATATTGAAATTGTTTCTTCCTGGTTGCTTGTAGTATTTTCTCCTTGATCTGGGAATTCTGGAACCTGGCTATAATCTTCCTAGGAGTTTTCTTTTGGGGATCTTTTTCAGGAGGTGATTGATGGATTCTTTCAACCTCTATATCCCCAGCTGGGTCTAAAACATCAGGGCAATTTTCTTTGAGAATTTCTTGAAGTATGATTTCTAGATTCTTTCTTTGATCATAGCTTTCAGGTAGTCCAATAATTTTAAAATTATCTATCCTGGTACTATTTTCCTAGTCAGTGGTTTTTCCCATGAGATATTTCACATTGCCTTCTAATCTTTCAATTGCTTGGATCTGTTTAACAGCATCTTGATTTCTCACAAAGTCACTAGCTTCCATTTGCTCCAGTCTAATTCTGAAAGAATGAATCCCCTCAGTGAGCTTTTGAGATTCTTTTTCCATCTGGCAAATTTGGCTTTTTAAGGCATTCTTCTCCTCATTGCCTTTTTGAGCCTGTTTTGCCACTGGAGTTAGTCTATTTTTTAAGGTGTTATTTTCCTCAATCAGGCTGTTGACTCTCATTTTATGCTTTTCCTGCATCCTTGTTATTTCTCTTCCCAATTTTTCCTCCACTTCTCTTATTTGGTTTTTAAAATCCTTCTTAAGGTCATCTATAGTAATCCGCTTGTATTTTCATTTGGGGCTTTTGGTGCAGGATGTCTGACCTCACAGTCCTCTTCCTGTTCCATGCTTTAATCCTCTTTGCCCCCCAAAAGGAGTCTAATGTTCAATTTTTCTGTTTATTTTGTTTCCTTTGCCTATGCATGTTGCCACTTAATTACTTGACTTTTGGGCTTGTTGCCACTGTAGGACACTGCCACCAGACAGAGGAGCTTCCATCCCAAATGTTGGGGTCTTCTCAACTCCCAGATGTATTAGTTGGGTGCCCTCCCTGAAGCCCCCACACACTCTGGCAAGCTGGACACACACCCCAAGACCTTCCCCCCAGACCGCAATCCACATCCAGGGAGGTTAAAACAGGAACAATTACCTCCCAGACTGATTGCTGGACCCCTCTACAGTTCAAAAGCCAGGAGCTGTATCTGCAACTGAAGCTAAAAAATGGTGGCTGTGCTGCAGCTCTTCAGGGGAAGAAGCTGACACGTTCCCAAATACTGGTCCCAAAATCCATAGAGCACTAATCCCTCACTTTGTCCTAGGCATATAAGTGTTCATAATTCTGGAATCACCATAGCTGCTGGTGTTCTGGGGTCCCTCCAGCTGGCTGCTTGTCCTGCAGCACTGGGGCTAAAACATCCAACTCAGGTGGTCCTGGGCTCAGCTTCCAGAGAACTGCGCTGGCTGCTCCCTGCCAGGCTGCTGGGCTGTCCTCAGTGGGAGGTTAGCTTCTCTGTGTTGTTCTGTGGGTTCTGGAGCTCCAGAGGTTGTTCAGAGTCTTCTTTTACATTATTTTGAAGTGGTATGGGCTGGAGTGCTGTGGAAGTGCTGTTTCTACACCGCCATCTTGGCTCGGCCTCTAATTATGCTTTGTTTTGTTGGGTAGGTGATTTTTGGTTACACAAACCACTAGTTACTAGCTCCTTTGAACTTCAGAATATCATATCCCCAGCCCTCCCATCCCTTAATGTGGAAGCTGCTAAATCTTGTGTTATCTTGATTGTGGTTGCACAGTACTTGAATGATTTCCTCTAGATGCTTTCAATATTTTCTCCTTGACCTGGGAGGTCTAGAATTTGGCTATAATATTACTGGGTGTTTTTATTTTGGGATATCTTTCAGGAAATGATTGGTGTATTTTTTTTCAACTTTTGTTTTACCCTCTAGATCTAGAATATCAAGGCAGTTTTTATTGATAATCCCTTGAAAAAATACTTTTTTAGGCTCCTTTTTTTTAAATCATGGCATTCAGGTAGTTCAGTAATTTTTTTTAAAGTATGTCTCCACTTCAATTTTCCCAGTCAGTTGTTTTTCCATTAAGATGTTTGATATTGTCTTCTTTTGTTGTTGTTGTTGTTGTTTACATTTTGCTTATAATTTCTTGATTTCGCAAAGAGTCATTAGCTCTCTCTCATAGTCATTTCCTCCATTCTAATTTTTGAGGAATTATTTCCTTCAGTGAGCTTTTGGATCTCTTTTTCCAATTGGCCAATTTTTCTCCTTGGCTTTTTGGACCACTTTTGCGATTTCATCATTATTTTTAAAGTGTTTTTTCTTCAGTATGGAGAGTGGGGTCTTTAGCAAGCTGTTGACATCTTTTTTTCATTATTTTCTTCCATCACTCTCATTTCTCTTCCTAATTTTTCCTCTATTATTTAATTTTCAAAATCCTTTTTGATCTCCTCCATGGCCTAACACCAATTTGTATTTTTCTTGGAGACTTTGAATATAGGAGCCTTGACTTTTTTGTCTTCTCCTGATTGTATGTGTTGATCTTCCTCATCACCAAAGTAAGATTCTGTATTATGAGTTTTTTCTGTTGTTTGCTCATTTTCCCAGTATATTATTTGATTTTTAAGCTCTTTGTTAAGGTAGGGCTCTGTTTCCCTTGTGGTAGGCTTAATGTCCCAAGCTTCAGGGGTTTTGTGCAGTTCTTTTGTGAGATACTTATAGGAGCCTGCTAGTTTTCATTTATTCCAAGGTTATATGGTCTAAGGAGAGCTATTTCTTCCTCTTATGACCTGTGCTCTGGTCTGAGTGACCATGAACACTCTTTTCTGCCCTGGAACTGTGAGGAGGCTTCTCTCTCCCCTGCTGCCACAAGCTCTGCTATGCCAGTACTCCTACTCACCCCAGGACTGCCACACAGTACTGCCATCCATATCCAAGTATGGGCAAAGCAACAAAATTGTGCCTCAGTGTCAGCCAAGGGACCCCTATAATCTCCTTCTGCCCAGTTGTTTGATTCCCTTACTAGTGGTGAGCTGAGAGCTCCAGAAGCAGCTGCTGCTGATGCCATAGTCACTGCTGCCACTGCTGATTCAGTCACTTACAAGGCCTGCTTCTGGATTTCTGGGGCCAGGGTTAGATCATGTTCCTTTCTTACCTGGGTCTAACAACACTTTCCTACTGAACTTCTAAGTTGCCCTTGGAGTTTGTAGGTTGAAAAGTCTGGAAACCACCATACCTGGCAGTGATTCAGTCCACTGAGGCCTGCTATGGCTTTGCTGGGAAAAGGACTATGCTGGCATGGCCTGTGCTGGACTATACTCCTCTCTCAGTCATGTGAAATAGACATCTCCTATTAACCTACCAGAATGTCTTAGGCTGGAAATTTGTTTCACTCTGTCTTTTTGTAGGTTCTACTGCTGTAGAATTTGTTTAGAGTCATTTTTACAGGTTATTTGTAGGGGCTGGGGGAAAATCTTTGGCAAGTCCCTACCTTCACTCCACCACATTGGTTCCACTTTTTAGCTAAGCATTTATATAGAGATGCTACAGAGATAGATAGATAGATAGATGGATAGATAGATAGATAGGTAGGTAGATAGATAACTATAGAGATAGATAGATGGATAGAAAGATAGATAAATTTAGATAGATAAATAGAAAGATAGATTTCCATTTCATCCTTGAAAGAACCCTGTGTTGTAGGTACTATTATTATCCATATTTTATAATTGAGAAACAGATGCAGAGATTATTTGACAGTTCTAGGGTCCTGCAGTTAGGATGGGTCTGAGGTCAAATTTGGACTCATTTTCCAAAAGGTCCAATGTGGTGTTTTATTTTCTTATATTATAATACTTATTTATTACTAGGAATGTTTTTTACTTGGGAAAGGGGAGGGAGGGACTTCCAGAAGAAGTTGTTGAGTATTGATGAAAACTTTAGAAATTAAAATAGCTAATACACAGAAGGCAGGAAAAAAAAGTCAGAACTCACACAAACTAGGAGGGCAGGGTTTTTTTCTAGCATGTTAAATTTGATGCACTTTTTCAAAGAAAACTTCACTGGAGAAGTTAAGTTTCATAGACAAGTATAACTTCATTCTATATTGAAAATTTTATTAAAAATTTATAAAAAATGTAAAATATGAAAAAGAATTGTGGTAAATAAGGCTTTTCAAATTAACCAGAACATTTTATTCCTCTCTAATGACAATATTACATTTAAGTAAGACTAATTGAAGTTGGCAATAATGGGAAAAATATATGAATGGGAAGCATATTCTTTTGAAGGTAAAATCAGATGACAACAAATGAAAACTACTTTGCTAGACATCAGCTAAATATAACTTTATGATAAATATTTTCATATGAGGAAACTATATGTAAAGTAATTTCAAGGTTTTTTTTTCTGTATCCTATTTATATCTGTATATCACCAAGTAATTACTTGTATATTTTGAAATGAATACATTCTAAATTTCCCTCAAGTAATTTAAGATTTTAGTTTTATTCTCTTTGCCTAATGACCTAAAAGTCATCATTTTCACTGAAATTGTGATTTCTGTTTTCCCATTGAATGGAATTTACCTATAGTTTCAGTAACTTAAATCATACATTATGGGAGAATGCATTTATGCATTATACTCCAGTTATATTTGTGCTATCAAACTCAAAATGTGTTTGTAAAATTCCTTTAATATCTTTAATTTATTTTAATTTATCTTTAATTTAATTAATATCTAGAATATCCATGTCTTTTATTTTCAAAATAAGTCAAGATATTGGCATACTTCACTCATCTGTTTCATTTATTAAACAACACCTCAGGAGTTTTTTGTTTGTTTGTTTGTTTATTTATTAAGTGTAGATATTTACTACCTTTGTTTCTTCTACTCTTACCTCTTTAAATTTAAGCAACTCAGATTCTGATCTTATTTCATCAGAAGCAGAAAAAGACATAAATAAAATTATCTCTTCCAATCACCTGGGATTAAATTATAATACATCTCTTTTTAAAGGAGCAGAAGATATCACTGATAAAAAAAGCAATATATGCATTTTGCTGATAAAAGACAAGATCCATTTCTAATAAGTTATGTAATGTTAATGAATAATTAAATAAAACATTTATCTCCAGTATATTTCATTTTGCACTTTTTTGTGATTTGACCACTCTGGTGGTTAGTGTCTAAGAAAAGTAATATCTAGTGTTTATATGTACCTATTATATTCCAGATACTGTGCTAAGCACCTTACAAATATTTCATTTGATGCTGATAACAACTCAGAGAAGAGTGCTATTTTTAAAATTTTATATTTTTTTCCAGTTCTATATTTGAAGAAATGGAAGCAGCCAGAGGTTAAATGACTTGCTTGGGTAGAACTACTAGTGAGTGTCTATGGCTAACTTTGAAGTTGAGTCTTTTCCACCTCAGGTCCATTACTCTATTCCCTATTTCACAATTGTCTCATCTGCAGAACATCACATTCAGAATGCAGACTTGTTCTACTATATATGTTCTCTTACTATCATGGCAGAACGTGAAGGAACATTACTTATTTTCCTATCTTCAATATCATAATAATCATCATCACAGTTTAGATTGGGGCAAGTCCACAATTAAATGTCATCTCCTCCCCCATAATTCACATATATATGTGTATGGGGGGAGAGGGAGTGGTGGGTGTGTGTGTGTGGGGGGGTGTCTGTGTCAGTGTGAGAGTAAGTGCATATTCTTGTTACGCCACAATGGATATACTTATCATTCATTCAGTGGTATTGACATAACCAACTTTATTTATGCCCTATTTCAGGATTCCTACCAGGCTTTCACTGTTATCATAATAATTTCAGGCAACATATAATTCCCCTTCTATATTGTGCTGACTGATATCCCTTGGTTGATGGCTCTGGACTCATGATCAGAAAAGGATTTGGCCAAAAAGGGAATTATTATTATTATTATTATTATTATTATTATTATTTAATTTAAAAGGTGGATTTTATTACCACGGTACACCACGGGACTGTCGGGGTACATGGTCACCCAAATCAGACAGCCCTTTGGCACAGACAGTGTACAGGTTTTATAGAGGTTCCATAGCCAGGTTATGTAAGCTGAAATTCCAATGATTGGTCAGTATACATTTGAATTTCCTGACAGCACCAAACCCTACAATTAGTGATTGGTCAGTACACATTTGAATTTCAAGGAAATTGAAATTCAAATCAAGGAAAGGGTGAGTGGATTTGTGTCTGACATTCAGGAAGGGCAAAGTGACAAATCAAAGAGGGAAGGGCAGAGTGGAGCTGGGTCCAACATTCCCTACTCTTTCTTGTATGTCAAACTTTTGACATAGCTGGGTTCACATCTAGGGGTCACATCTAGATTACCCAATTCTGTTCCTAAAGGATGGGGGGTCCCTGATAATTAACATTAATGGAGTTAACACTGGATTTAAGGAATTGTAGAAAACAATTAATAAGATAGGGTCCTACAATTAGGGCTATGATCAGAAGGAAGAGAGGCTAATACCAATATTATACCAAGGCTGATATCAATTTAGTGAGTTAGGGGGATGTTCCAGGGGAACCAGGGACTGATACTCATTCTCAGAATTTTTCCAGCTCCCTCTATTTGCAATATTCTGGCTTACCAACTTCAGACTCTCCCTCACCACTCCAGAGTTGTTGCACAGAAGCAACAAGCCTCACCAAGGACTGCACACAGGCCACCCTGTTTAAGAAGGTCAAGGCCTCTGCCATTCTGAAGAACCACCTCTGCCAGAGAGTCCACCTGTCTTTCCAGGGCTGAGATGGACTTCTCTATGTGGGAGAGGTCAATATTTACCTGTGTACTTAAGGCCTGATAGTTGGCCTCCCCCTTAATCAAGGCTGCCATCCCAGTCACTGCAGAACCCACAAGGCCCAAACCCACTGAGATGGGAATGAGGAGTGGTACTGCCTGCCTTAGGTGGTGGCTCAGTTGCCCTTCTGGGAAAAGTAATGCCAGCCTTGTTCACCTGGGAGAAGGGTGACTCGGGGAATTATGGCCAGTAGGATACACAGGGGCCCTCTGTTGTTGTCTGAGGAACACTGTAGCAGAGACATACTGGGTAAGGCCATCGTGGCATGCCCACCAGGCTCCTAGAGGGGCAGGGAAGTAGTCTGAGCTAGAGGTAGAGGCCTGAATCATGTGAGTTTTTCCCACAACTCGAGCTATACTGAGAGCTGGATAAAGGGGTGCTGGATGATATGAGGCAGAAACCTGTTCCCTGTACATTCCCAAGGGAGAGCCTTGGGTGGTCCCAATCACAATTCTGTGTTGGAAATAGGGGTGACTGAGGCATTAATGCCACCCCTACATAGTAAGGAGGCTGGGGTTCAACACAAATCCAGAAATCTTTTCCCAACATGTGGTTAGAGCTGTTAAGTGTTTTATGAACAGCTGACAGAAGGGCAATTAAAGGGACCTGATAATTTCAAGATTCCTGAATCTTTGAAGATGAGGGGGGGTGTATGACCTGACAGGCGCCCACGTGGTGACAGCTGGTATTGTGATTTGGATATCGGGGCTCCCTATTGGGGCGGGGATAGCCAATTCCCCTATGGGATCAATGGGGTGGCAATCAGGTAGGGGTACAGGTGGCTTTTTGATTATAGTCAGTACTAAAGTCTTTCCCACCTGCGCTCCCTCCTCCCCTTCAGGGACTGTGATTCCCAGGACTCAAGAAACCGGGGTTCCCCAGGCGGGGTGAGAAGGATTTTGAATGGTGAGATTTGGGCATGGGTTGCTAGGGGGCAGATGCGATTGTATGGATTCGGAGCAATGGGTCCAATCCTTCACTACCACCTGCCTAGTAGCACAGGGAGGCACCAGGACTAGGAGAGGGGAGGTGGTAAGCTGACACAAGCACAGGCTCAAGGACATCCTGTATCTGAACAGAGTAGGTAACCTGCATCTACTGGTGGGCCCCCAAATAGTCCAGTTCTGGGGAACAGGGAGTTGAAGGGTAGCTGTGTGCTCCAGTTCTGGAAAAGTCGAGGATTGTCCATTTCCTGTGGTTAACACCCAGGTATAGCTTGGTCTGGGGGCATGGGGATTGCGGGGGAACGCACAAGGAGGTAAAAGGGGCATCAGGGAGAGGATCGGATAGTCTTAGCTTTAGGGGGTGCTCGTGGACTTCTGCTTTCCATTCTGAGGTGACAGCAGGCTTCACTCTGGTGCAATGGAGTCATGTGGGAATAGAGTCCACTTTGACAGCAGTAGGTGTAGTGGGGATCATGACATGTGGTCCCTTCCACCTCTGCTCCAGACCATGAATTTCTTTTTACCAGCACAGAATCCCCAGGTTGAAACAGGTAAGCTGAGGCTCGGGATCAGGATCTGGAGAGCTGAGGGAAGGAGTTTTGTTTTTTTTTTTGTTGTTTTTTTTTTTTTTTTTCTGAATCTGCAGACCCTGAAGGAACTTGATAAGGGAAGAGTTAGTGATTTCAGCTTTTAGGTCTTCCCGGATTTAGAGAAAGAATGGGTGGTGGTATTCCAAATGTATGTTAGGGAATGGTCTGGACTTTCTCAGCCTTGAGTTCTGAGCTCTGAGAAAATTTCGGATTCTGGCTGCTCAAGGAAGTCAAAGCTGAGAATCCAAGGACCTGACCCAGTTCTCATGGGGAAGCCAAACCTCATCTGCTTTGTTCAGCTTTTCATAAATGGACTTTAAAACAGTTTGAATTAACCTGGTGTTAAAAATGTTATCTTACTTTTCTCTCAACTAAAGTATCTCTGATTAAAATAAATATCAGGTACCCAAGTACTCTGTCATTCCAATCACCTGATCATCTCCCCCTTAAACAGCTGGGACCCAAAATCATTTGGGTAGATCTGTCTATGTTTCATAGGGAGCTGGGTCCACAGATTATATATACAGTATACAGTGAATACAGATTCACTCAGGAAGAAAGAGGTAATTCAGAAATTGAATCCTTAACATACATTCAGTTACAAATGTTAACTTTTGCTTAGAGCATGAAAGGACTACAAATTCAAATCAAAACAGCCAGATGGATCTCTTCTCTTTTTACAATCTCATTAAACCTTGATGAAGAAAGTTAGTTGAAAACTTAAAATGATCTTAAGCAGTTTGTGTAACTTTCTGCGAATGATCTAATTCTAGATGAGAAATAACATTAAATTTTCAACTAAGCTGACAAAAAACTCACAAATGTAGAGATTACATTCTTAGGGGTGTGTCAGATCAGATCTCAAAGCCTGGGCCTGATCAATAACCTGAGGACAATCTGAGACAGTTGGGGAGAAAAAAGCCAGTGGGTCTCCACTGAATGAGGGTTGGAGATGGAAAGGGGCTGACCCAAAAAAAAGCTTATCAGCTTCTTTAGCAGGGAGGGCCTTGGCAACAATGGCCTGGAGGCAAAGGGCCCTCCAGCAGCTACAGAATCCAGGGGCCCAGGACTTTTTTGATTAGCTGTAATAGTATTCCTACTTCAAAAATGTTTCTTAAGTACACTTAGCTAAATAGACCTTTAGATACACAATACAGTCTCAGAAAGATGGTAACAAATTAACAATGAGTATCAAATGACTTATCAATTGACATCTATTGACCTTATCAATTTTGGCATGGATACAAAGTTAGACAGATATCAACATATGCCAGTCATACAATTCTGATTACAAGTATTTCACAAATGGTATTAATTTTCCTTTTACAATTTGAAAGAACAAGTCAAGCTGAGATAGCAAAAAGCTTGTTTGTTTGTTTTTAAGCAATCCCAATATCCTATTTCCAATTTCTAAAAGATTTAATTCTTAGTTAATTTGACCAGGACTTGTAAATTGTAAATTTTCCAAATCAAAATTTCAAAATATTGCAACAACAGGGAGAATTTTGGTGGACCTTTTGAAAGTGAGCTTTGAATTTGCCAATCTCAAAGCTCCACACTTAATTGGCTTTAATTGGTCAGAGATTTTTAAATTTGACAGAGGGGCCTGCCTCCCTACCTGCCACAATGCTCACAGGGAGGGCTCTGAAGGAGGGCCTTCACCTTCTCTTGCCTGAGCCAGCAGAAGCTCAGGGTGGAGGTGGGTCAGACCAGCCCTTAGTCTGACCCCACCCCCCCAGCCAAGGCCATTAACCATGTGGCTGGCCAAGCCAGGCTCAATAAGGCCAATTAGGCTGGGTCAATGGATTTCCTGAGGGAAAGAATGGGTGACTCAGAAGAGGGTTCTTCTGGAAACTAAGATATTGTCTTCCCAGTAGAAATCAGAAAAGCTCCCTTGAAGGTGCTCTTCTGATAGCCACTCAAATACCTACTTTGCAGGAATAGAAACTTTAAAACAAGACTTTAAACAACTGACCTCAGGAAAAAACTTTAGGAACACTCAAACACATTACAATCCTTATCCACTTGATTGCTGCCCACAGATTCTGAACAGGAAGCAAATGGGCTCAAGTGAGCATAGGACAGACAAACAAACATATAACCAGACCAGATACAGGCAAGAGGGTCCACGTCTTGAGCCTTGCTGGGGGAAGAGGTGCCCTATGGGGGCACTATAAGCCTCATCAGGCTGTCTTTCCCTCCAGACATTTACCAGTATATTTAACCAGACATACCTCGAGGGTATTTAACCAGACATACCACAAACAACATTTAACTTACCCCCCAAACTGGAGGTCCTGGATCCATGAAAAGCCAAATGAGGAGCAAGTCGGAGTCAGGAGGCAGGCACAGTCTTCCCTCCTCGAGACCTGGGGCCCTGGAATGTCATCAGGGGCTAGCCCCCCTAGGGCTCGGGGCCAGCCAATGCCTACCTCTGGAGGCTGAGAGATCTTCTTATTTGGGGATCTTTGGGGTGACACGGAATACCCCAAATCTCGCTGCAGCCTCCAAATGTTGTACCTTAATAAAAGCGAGAGAGAAGATCCCCAAGATTAAATTTAAAAGGTGGATTTTATTACCGCAGAACGCCGCAGGACTGTCAGGGTACATGGTCACCCAAATCAGACAGCTATTATTATTATTATTGATATGACTACTATAATAAAAATAATTATTGTTAGTTATGGTCCAATCTAATTAATAATTTGGCATACTCTGACACCAGGGCAAGCTAATAATTATATCCAGTTGATTTTCACATGTTACCATTAAGAATAACCAAATCTTTCATAATTCTGTACCCTTTTTATTTTCTCTGAATTTTAACATTGTTTTGATATTTTTATTTTTGCCAATTCCATATAAAATATTTTTAATTTTAGGGGATATTTTAGCTCTAAGTTCCAAAGGTATTCCTTTCCTCTTCTCCTAATTGAGAAGACAATTAATTTGATATAGGTTATAGATATGCAGTCATGAAAAACTTTTCTATATTAGCCATGCTGCAAAAGAAAATACAGACAAAAACAATAATAATAATTTTTTTAAAGTATGCTTTCATTTTCAGTTAGACTTCATCAGTTTGTTCTTTGGAGGGGGATAACATTTTTCATAGGTCCTTTGGAATTAGTTTAGATCATTGTATTGAGGAGAATAGCTAAGTCATTCACAGCTAATCAACCCTACAATATTGCTTTTATTCCATATAACGTTCTTCTAGTTCTGTGCATTTCATTTCGCATATGTCCATGTAAGTCTTCCCAGGTTTTTCTTAAAACATTCTGCTGATTATTCCTTTTAGCACAACACTATTTGATCATAATCACATACTACAACTTATTCAGCCATTCCCCAATTGATAGATATCCCCTCAATTTCTAATTTTTTGCCACCACCAAGATAAGTATTATAAATATTTGGTAGATATGAGTCCCTCTTTTTCTTGGATCTTTTTGTGATATAGATCTATTAGTGGTATTGTTGGGTCAAAGGGTATGGACAGTTTTATCGTGCTTTGAGCAGAGTTCCAAATTGCCCTCCAGAAGAGTTGGATCAGTTCACAAATCAACAAAAAGTTAATCACTGTCCCCATTTTCCCACAGTGCTTTTAATATTTATAATTTTCATGTGAGGTGACATCTCAGAGTTGCTTTAATTTACATTTCTTTGATCAGTAGTGATTATTCACATAAACAGAGATACATCTTTGTTTCCTTTGTCTGAAGACTGCTTGTTCACATGTTTTTTACCATTTAGAAATTGGATAATGATTTGTATTCTTACAAATTTGGCATCATTGTCTATATATTTGAGAAATAACACTTAATCAAAGAAACATACTATATTTTTCTCATTACCCATTTTCTTTTCTAATATTGGCTGTATTTATTTTCTTTGTGCATTTAAAAAAAATTGATAATCAAAATTATCCATTTGACATCTTCAAATGCTATCTATCATTTGTTTGGTTATAAATTATTCCCTTATTTATAAATCTGACTGGTAAAATTCTCCTCTAATTTACTTAGAACATCATTGTTTATGTTTAAATCATGTATCTATTTTGACCATGGCTCATGTGAAATCTTGGTCTTTACCTACTTTTGACAAATTGATTTTTCAATTTTTCAGGCAATTTTTGTCAAATCAAGAGTTCTATTCCCCAAAGCTTGGATCTTAGCATTTATCAAATATTAAATTATTATATTCATTTATTATTATGTATCAGGTGCCTAATCCATTCCACTGATTCACCCCTACATTTCTTAGCCAGTACAAGATTGTTTCTGTGATTATTGCTTTATACAATAAGTCAAGATCTGATACTGCTAAGCTACCATGCTTCACATGGTTTTCATTGATTCTTTTGAAGTTTTGACCTTTTGTTGACCCAAAAGAATTTTGGTGATTTTTCTGTCTCTATCAGATATTTTTTGATAGTTTGATTGGTATGGCACTGAATAGGTGAACTAATTGAGGTAGGATGGTTGGTTCTTCCCATAAAAATGACATTTTAATTGTTTAAATCTAACTTTAGTTGTATGAAAAACTGTCTTAAAATTCTTTTCATATAGTTCTTAAGTTTGCCTTGGAAGTTAGATACACAAGTATTTTATATTTTCTACAGTTATTTTAAATAGATTTTAATTTTCTATTTTTTCCTGCTGGATTCTGTTAGTAATATATAGAAATCCTGATGTTTTACATGGGTTTATTTTATGTTCTGTGTAAGGTTGTTAACTATTTCAAGTAGCTTTATGGTTGATTCTCTATGTATATTATCATACCATCTGCAAAGAATAATACTATTGTTTCCTCATTGCCTATTTTAATAACTTCAATTTACTTTTCTTCTGTTATTTTTATAGATAACATTTCTTGTACAATATTGAATAATAATGCTGCTAATGAGCATCCTTGCTTCACCCCTAATCTTATTGGGAGAGCTTCTAGCTTATTCCCATTACAGATAATGCTTACTGATTTCTATAGATAGATACTACTTATCATTTTAAGGAAAGTTCAAATCATTTCAGTGATTTCCCTTGTTTTTTGTTTTGTTTTGTTTTGTTTTGTTTTGTTTTGTTTTGTTTTTGCTTTTTGGAGGGCGATTGGGGTTAAGTAACTTGCCCAAGGTCACACGGCTAGGTTTTTGTTTTTGTGTGTGCATTAAGTGTCTGAGGCCAAATCCGAACTCAGGTCCTTCTGACTCCAGGGCCGATGCTCTATTCACTGAGCCACCTAGCCACCCCGATTTCCCTTGTTTTAATAGGAATGAATGTTGTGTTTTATCAAAAGCCTTTTTTACATCTATAGAAATAATTATAAGATTTTTGTTGGTATTGTTACTAATATGGTTAATTATGCTGATACTTTTTTTTTTTTAAACAATTGGGGTTAAGTAACTTGCTCAAGGTTACACGGCTAGTCATTTGATTTATGTGTGGGTGCTCATTTTCTGAGGCCGGATCTGATCTCGGGTCATCCAAACTCCGAGGCCGGCGCTCTTACTCACTGCGCCACCTAGCCGCCCCTTTAGGGCAATTGGGGTTAGGTAACTTGCCCAAGGTTACACGGCTAGGTTTTTTGTTTGTGCGGATTAAGTGTCGGAGGCCGGCTCCAAACTCAGGTCCTTCTGATTCCAGGGCCGGAGCTCTATTCACTGCGCCACCTAGCCGCCCCTATGCTGATACTTTTACTAATATTGAAACAGTCCTACATTCCTGGTATGAATTCAATTTGCTCATAATCTATGACTGGTGTGATATATTTCTGTTACCTCCTTGATATTGTTTTATTTACATTTTTTGCATAATATTCACTGTCCTGCTCCTTTCCCTTAACTTTACTCTGTGTGTCTTGAAATGTGTTTCTTGTAAATGACATATTGTCAGATTCTGTTTTTTAATCCACTCCGCTCTCCACTTCTGTTTTATGAGAAAATTCATCTCATTCACATTTAGAGTCATGATTACTGTATATTTTCCTCCATTCTATTTTGTCCTGTTTATTCTTCTTTCTCCTTTCACCGTGCCTCTCCTCAAATATCTTTTTTTTTTGCCTCTAACTACTGTCTCCCCACTCAGCCTTCCTTTCAATCTTCATTTTTCTTATCCTCCTCCATTTCTGGTTGGGCTAGATTGAATTCTATGCCCAACTGAGAGTGCATGTTATTCCCTGTTTGAGCCAATTCCAATGAGAGTAAGATTCAAGCATGACTCATCACCCCTCCACCTGTCTTCTGTACCACTGTAAAAGTTCTTCCTTTTCTACCTCTTATATATGAGAAAATTTACCCCATCCTACCTATCCCTTTCTGTTTTCCCAGTGCATACTTCTTTTTTATACTATTTTTAAAAAATCATCCCATAATATTCAAGTAAGACCTGTGTTAGATGCCTAAAAACACTCCTTATAACTGCTTACTAATGATGAAATTTTGTTACAAGTATAATCTTTAATGTAGGAATGAAAAGAGTTTAACCTTATTGAATCTCTTATAATTTCTATTTAATGTTTACATTTTTGTGCTTCTCTTGTGTCTACTGTTTGAATGGCAGATTTTACATTCAGCTCTGGTCTTTTCATCAAGAAAAATTTAAAGTGCTCTCTCTCATTTTTCCTTGAAAGATTATGCTTAGTTTTGCTGGGTAGCTAATTCTTGGTTTAAATCCTGGCTCCTTTGCCCCCCATTCTCACAGAAGAGAAGTCTGTTTACATAATGTCTGCCCAATCCTTTGTTAAGGCTCCCCAGGAATAATGTTTGCAAAAGAGAGTGACAAGCTCAAGGACTGTGCTGACATTTACATTTATCTCCTTTAGGCTTAGTCTACCTTCAGCCTACAAGTCATATCCCTCCACCTAATTCTTAAATACATCAAGATATTTATGGTGGTCACTTGGGGTGCCTTGCAGAGATGTGGAAGAGGATGCACTTGAAACTTTGAAGAGAGAATTCCGTTAAGTATGAAATAGTCATGTAATTCTTATTTGATTAAAAACGTATTATCATCATTAAAACCATATGATCTATAAGGAGGGTTTCTGTGGTTGCCACTTCCACTATTGTCAAACTAGTTAATCCAAATATCTGTTTTTGTTAATTAAATGTCCACTCCTTTAAGTATCTCCTATACAAGAAATTAGAATAATTCCTAACCATATGTGACAAGCTGGCATAATGCTCAGATGGAATTTAGCTGTACAATTCAACATACCTTTAACTAGCTATGCAAAATGCTTCCCAGAGGTGATTATAATAATTAATAATAATTTGAACTCATATACAAAAATGACTGTAACATTCAAATGCCATGAGCCTTATTTTGCTTCTTAGTATGGCTCTCCATAGCTCTATTTTAATCTCTCCTCTCTAAAGGGGTTATAAGCACTGAGTCCCATTGAGCTCTGGCATCTAGGACCCCCATTTGCCTGCTACTCATCTGATGTTGCTGTTCCAGGGATCTTACATTAGAACAAGATGAAAAGAACAGCCCAAGGTGCTGTGCTGAGAGCCAAGGGTTTTATGGGAACTATAAACAATTCTTGCAAATAAATATAGCAAATAAATTCACATCAGGAAAATGCATTTGAGATAATTGATTTGAGAACTTGTGTACCCCAAGCCTGACGTTTCCATTCCCATCTTCATTTTGTTTTTAAGGAGACTTTCATTTCTTGACATGTTTATTATTTTGACACTGAGCCAGTTATCTAGATGCAGTTTCACTCTCAGGAACCTAATCTGATATAATAAATATTACAGTATTTTTTAAAATCACTTCTGCTTTTGCTTATAAAACTACAATATGAAAGAGAAGTGAATTTGCACATTGGATACTCCTCAGACAAGTACCTATATGCCATGGATATGTCTAATAAGACTGTTACTTTAAAAGGTTTTAAATTATTCTTTTCATCATTGTAGGTAGTAGATGCCTGGTTTGTTTTGACTCATTGAAATCTCCCCCAGAGACCAGAATAAAGTCTGTTGTTGTGTATTTATTTGAAACCTTTTTCTTTACCATGACCTAAAATATTATAGTATTCTCTTTTCTTAACCATGTGGCATGAGAGTCTTCCTCATTTTTTAATAAAAAGAACACTAAGAGCTTAGCAGAGTGACAGATACAGAGCAAGCACTTAATAATAGTCATTTGATTGATTGATTGCCTATTTTCTTTAGACCAATGGTATTTGCATCAATATGGTTTTCCTGAAACACTGTTAGCAATCAGTATCAGCCACAAGAGCCCTGTGCCTCTGATAGAGCATGCTATGATCAAACATATGAACAGAATAGTGAAAGGTCTTGGTGAATTTCAGAATGTTGGTGACAGAACCACATAAAGCTCGAGAATCAAACTCTTGAGTTTTATGACTATAAGCCTATTATCTAAGCATAATTAACAGGGAATATCCCTTATGTAATTTCAAAAGCATTCAAGATGTCTACTATTTAATGATAAGTAAAGAAAAAGGAAAGCTAGGAGAAAGCTGAACTGGGAAGATGCATGTTTGATGAATTTAACAACAAATACCTTTGGAAATGTTGGCATTACTAATGACAGCTTTTAGTATTTCAGTTTGTTTACCATGGTAAAATAGAATCAGCATTTTTTTTTCGTTTGGCCCACCTAGAAATTTTTCTTCTTTCTTTTTTTCCAATTATTTTAAACACATTAGTCCTTGTACTATTTTTCCTCCCTTTAAAAACAAGTTTTCTGGTAACACTACAACATAATGGGAAAAGATCTATACTTTGAAATTTTTTGAAATTTTTTCAAATTATTTTAAGAGATGAGAAAGACAATTTTATTTGGTCTTTTAATGACTAACATGAATGATAGGTGCTGAACTATTTTCCCATCCCTCCCCTCTTGCATTTTAATTATTTCATGGTAGTTTCTACCTAAAGACATGTATAGGGTTGAGTAGGACTACTCATGGTGGAAATTGGAAGAGAGAGAAAGAAGAAAAAAGAGGGAACATTGAGACAGTTTGTAATGAGGTCAAGGAAAAGAGTATAAAGATCTGAAATTGTTGAGTCATATATTTCTCCTACTAGATCTATTTAATCTTGTTGTCTTGTAGATCATCTTTTTTTTCCTATTAAATGTTTTTATTAATGTTTTATTTTTCTTACACTGTCATAGTTTTCCCAAATATCCCTTTCTATTCTCCTCCCAAAGAGCTATGCTACATAAAAATAATGTTTTATAAGGAAAAATATCAATGCAACTGATTAATAGGCTGAAAAAGTCCAAAAACATGTTAAATGTGTGACATGTGGACTTCCTACCTCCATGAAGGGGTGGATTAGGGGCAACCTTTAACACCTCTTCATTAGAGTACTGCTTTTCTTTATAATTCTGTTGCATTAATTTTGAAATTTTTGTTGTGTAGTTATTCTTTCCACTTACACTGTTGTAGCTACTGCCTTTCAGGTATTCAGGAGGACAAGCACTTTTGGTGTAAGGGCTTGCTGAGTCCCTTTAAGGGCTGCTCATCCATTGTTGGTATTCACCTGATTCACCCAACTCTCACGTGTCCCTAAGAAACTGTACAATGTATGATCAGCTACAACATCCCAGCATATTATCTTGGCAGACAGGCTAGACCATGTTGAGGTTAATCAACAGGCCTTAAAGCCATCAGTGAGTTAAGGGGATGTCTACCCCAAGTATATGAAGACTTTCTGTGGTGGAATAATTGAATGAGAACAGTTTGTTCCAACGGCCATGATCCATCTGAAGCAGGCACTATGAAGTGCTTAGAGCTTGGTCAGACAGTAAAGATGTCAAGGTCATCCACTGAATTCTGGGCAATTATCAATCATTGTGATTTTTGTTCTTTGACAGGACTGCAAAATATATATTTCCTTCTTATCTTTTATTTCTGGGTATGTATAAACCCTATGATAGAATTACCAGTTAAATGGACATGAACATTTTGGACACTTTATTCACTCAATCACACATTGTTTTCTAAAATGGTTGTACAATGTACAATGTACAAAATGACTCCATCAAAATATATTAGTGTGCATAAGCACATATCCCACAAACCTTCCAACTTTTACTATTATCATTATGTGTTAATTTTGCCAATTTTCAATTTGCAGGGCATGAGGTAAAACTTCAGGGGTGTTTTTACTTGTATTTCTCTTGTTTGAATTGAGAACATTCTTTCACTTTTTTGTAATTCCTTGGCAGTTCTTCATTTGAGGACTATTTCTTCATTTCCTTTGACCATTTATCTATTGAATAATGGCTATTAGTCATACATACATGCATAGATAGATGATAGATGATAGATAGATAGATAGATAGATAGATAGATAGATAGATAGATAGATATGGATAGATTGACTTTGCTTATAGTCTCAGAAAAGAGCATCTTTTTTTTTTCCTGTGGTAGAAAGTATTTAGTCATGGAAACTAATTGGTCACTATTTTCCATGGAGCAACTCATTTGATCATGGTCATATTTTTTCTCTGAATTAAGAATTTTGCTCCATAATATATTCTTCCAATCTTTCAGTCATTTGTTTCATTCAAAACATAAAAAAATAATTTATGGGGCCAGGTTTGTCATTAATGCCCGCAGCCTTCCATGGAAGTGCTTGAAATCCTCTATTAAAATTGGTTCTGTGGGCACCTAGGTGGCGCAGTTAATAGAGCATTGGCTCTGGAATCAGGAGTACCTGAGTTGAAATCCAGCCTCACACATTTAACACTTACTAGTCATGTAACCTTGGGCAAGTCACTTAACCCCAATTGCCCTTCTTTCCTACCCCCCCCAAAAAGAAAAAAAAATTGGTTCTGAGGAAATAATCTGAACTACTCATTTATACTTTAGTGTGAATTTGACAATTTGTTAGGTCTCTGTGTTTATTTGTATTTTAAGTCTTCTCTATAACTATGGCAAAAATGAATTAGTTTCCTGAGAAGGTAAAAAAAGGAATTTTTGGAGTAGGGAGTCTAGGGATGCTGCCAGATGGAAACTTTCTATTAGCCTGAAATCACAGGAGTAGGCAAGAACCTACTTCATCTATAGTGATGTCAGTTGTGGCTAAAAGTATAAATACACAAGAGAAAAAAAGTGTTTTTCAAGGAATACAACCAAATTCACACCTTCTAAAACACTAATTCAATTTCCTCTAATAATTTAGTATTTAACCATTTATAGGAATGTCAGGTCAATGAGTATTTCACTAGAAAAAATAGATATTCTTAGTCATTTTCAAAAGAACAACATTGTATACTTTTAGTAGAAAATAATAACACTAAACATATTTAAGTATGAAAAATAAATTCTTAAGTAAATGGACTTCCTTATGTTTATGATAATAAAGAGTAGGAAAGGGTTTTAAAATTTCACAAACTTTATATGCAAGAATATAAAACCATAACAAAAAGTGTCATGAAATGTCATCTTTGTAATTAATTATGAAACATATACAGTGAGACTTATATGTTTGGGAACCAGCAGTACTAGAAACTAATATTGAATTGACCCACTTATATTTTACAATTTAACATTGATTTTCACTTTTGGTATAATGATATAGTCTGAAAGGAAATAAGGAAAAGAAATTGTCAAGTTAGTTCTTCGTTCTTATCTCAGAAATTCAATATTTTTTTCACCAAACAATCCTATATAGTTCATAAGTTTGCAGAACTTTATATCACAAAGCAATCTATTTGAATTGCTAGTGTACCCACATTATTTGCTCAGACTGGCTCCAAATGATGTTAACCTGTAAAGAACCAAAGGGAACTCCCATGGAGGTACTGCCAAAGTGAAAATGGGGAGTCAGAATGTTAAGAATGAAGAGCTACAACAGAACTCAGAGCTCCTCTTATGTAATCCTCACAAAGAAGAAATGTTGATTAAGAAAGGTAGTGATGCTTTCTCTCTCCTTTTGGCCTCTTCCAGTTGGTGGAGTGCCTGTTAGCGCAGGCTGCGGTGTAAAGATGGCTAAGTCTAAGAACCACACCACCCACAACCAATCTCGAAAATGGCACAGAAATGGCATCAAGAAACCTAGGTCACAGAGATACGAGTCTCTGAAAGGGGTTGACCCCAAGTTTCTGAGAAACATGCACTTTGCCAAGAAACACAACAAGAAGGGGCTGAAAAAGATGCAGGCCAACAACGCCAAAGCCATCAAGGCCCGAGCAGAGGCCATCAAGGCCCTGAGCTCCAAGGCCTCTAAAGCCAAGCTCCTCAGGCCCAAGATCCCCAAGGCCAGAGCCTGGCGTGCTGGCCCCAAGACGGCTATCAAGCGTCCAGGTCCTAGGATCGGCATCAAACGTCCAGGCTCCAGGATCACAAAGCCTGATTCTAAGGTTGCCAGAATCACTGACCCCAAAGCTACCAAGCCCACTGACCCTAAGGCTGCTGCCAAAGTCAGTAAGTCAGATCCCAAGGCTACCAAATCTGGCCCCAAAGCTGCCAAGTCTGACCCCAAGGCAGCCAAGTCTGATGCTAAGGCTGCTAAGCCTTCCGAGTCCAAACCCAAAGATGCTGGGGCTAAAGCTGCTGGTCCTAAGCCTTCAAAATAGATGCTTCTGGACAGAAGGACTTGGTTAAAGCTAAAACCACCCTTTTTTCCCAGCCAGGGTATGATTATTCACTATTTTGTACAAATAAAGGAAATGGTGAGTCATAAATAAAAAAAAAAAAATGAAAGGTAGTGATTTGCTCAAACACCTATATTTATAGATAAAATCTAAGATATTATACAGTTCAAAAATAAAGGTAAGTAAAGAACATCTTAAAAAACAAATACTGATGAATTAATGGTGAAAATATATTCACATCATAACAGAAACACTATTTCTCTAATTTAAAAAGCAAGGAGGAGATGTGACCTTTGCCTTTGTGGAGACATCTATAAATGCTATTTGATGATAATGGGGAAATAGTTCTGATTCATGATAAAAGAATTGATGGAAAATGAGTAGTCATTTTGATGTTTAAATGTTGGTCCTATTGATACTATTTCTTGGAAAAGCTAGTATTATGTTCCCAGCAGCACACATGCATGACTCTAGAATATTTACAAGCTTGGGTCAAAAAGGTTTGAAATCCGAGTATTGATTCTAGTAGAAACCTCTTAAAATGGTATTTATCATCTACAATATTGTGGTCATGAGCATAAGAACCAACAAAATAAGCTGGCATGGCTAAAGTGACCTCATATGGTTTCTGCTGCCAGTTATTCTTAGTTAATGTAAATTGTAGGGGTGCTATACAGATGCATTCTTAAAGATCTTTCCTGGATCTATTGAGTGTCCATTCCATTTCCCACTCCTATCAAGGAATATATAGATCTGAGCCATACCCTTTACCAATCAACATCAGACCCAGCTTGCCTTATGCATCTCCATAAAAATATTCATCCTCAGTATCATATTTCTCTGTTGTATTTGATGGGGGGAAAATGAAAACTTGTTTCCATACTCACCCCTTAAAATGAGACAATAAGACTAATTACTTTACAAATCCCTTAGCACAATGCTTGGCACATAATAGGTGCTTTATAAATGCTTGTTGCCTCCACCCCCTAACTTCCCCACAAACATTACTTAGAATACAAATAATAGCATGACTTGAAGAGGGACATTATTAAAAATTTTACCCATCCAGAGTTACACTCAAGCCTTTGAATAAAACTTCTACTCCATTAGAGCTATCCAGGAGTACATTTCACAAGAGAGTTGCTTCCATAGAGAGTTCAGTTGGAAATGAGGAGGGCAATGCTGCTAATAATCAGCCCTTTCGTTTCGCTACCCTGAGGGAACACAAATAAATCAATAGCCTAATAGTCAACAGATAATGGACCAAATATCCCATAGGTAATGGGCACACATACAAGGAAATGATTTTAACAGAGGGCGAATTTTAGTTCATTTTTTTCCCTGCCAGATTCCTCTTCCTTTTGGGCTGGCTAAGTAGCCCCATTAAGAATTTTTCTCCTTTAGTGGTAATTTATTTTGTGCAAACTAAGTGAAATATCGTCCCCTACTGTCCAGTAATGATACACTTATTATAACGAAGTCCTTTTTGTAACCTATCAAATTGTGCTATTACCTGTGAGCTGTGTGTGCACTACAGATTAGAAAGAATGGAGTTCACTGTTGTCATCCTAATCACATATTCATTAAACTATCTATTTTCAATTAAATCAGTTTAGTCATTATCTAATTTAGTTGATTGCTATGATTTCTGGATAGCTTCAACTATCAAAATAGCTAAAAAAGAGTATAGTATTTTATTTTTCCTTCCTAGAATTAAGGAATATAATTTTAATTAGCAAATAAATGTATTGCCATATTTAAGTTGTAGGTCATGATTTTGCATTTCCTTCCTTTCGTATTCAACAATGCTATATGCTCTCTATGAAGCCTGTCACTAATGCATCCTTTGGATGAACAGCAAAAAAGAGGTAATGTTTGCTATAATTTGACATTTAACTCAAATGTTAATTTTTTTCTAATTTAAGTAACTTCATTATAGTTTCCAAGTTTCACTATAGGAAGTAAACTTTGTAAGAGATTAAAAAAGAATATGGGTAGCTTAAAATATCATAAAAATCACTTTTCTGCTAAAAGAATTACCTGTCATATTAGTACGTATTTTTATATGGGTGAGGTGGCAGGAGATAGGGATAAGTTTAGTTAATAATTCATACAGTTTTCTGTAGTTTTCTCATACCTATTACCTACAGACTTAAAGAAAATGCTTTAAATGTGTGTGCTGCAGCAGATCCAATTAGAAAACCTAGCTTTAATTCAGAGTAAGCATTCTGAAATCACAAGAGCAGTGAATGTCTCCCTGGAATCATTATTCCACTCTTCCTGCTTTGCAGATAATTCTATCATGCTTACTGAGAAGGGGGAAAATGAAGAGGTTTGGGACTGATTTTATTTGTTAACAAAAGACACTTTTCAAACTAAGTAACTATTTATTTCCATTTATTTTTGCTTCTGAGGAAACTATGTGGAACTGTTTTACCTTCAATACACAGAGACTTTTTACTCATCAACCAAACTGCTTTTTTTCAGGTGCTCCTTCTAGGTTAAAGTAAGCAAATTTCAAGGGAAAGATTACAGACAGAAATGCTAGATGAACCCTTGTTCCTGGGCATATGTCAAGAAAACATACTGACAGGGAGAAATTCAATGTGGGTCACCTCTTCTATTGTTAACAATTGATACAGATCCCAACAAGATCAATACGGCTGCAATGAAGCAGTTCAGTGTAGAGGAGAAAAGCAGTAGATGTGAATCAGGAGACATAGCTTTTACTCTGGAAAGTAATTTGGAATTATGTAAGAAAGAGGCTAAAATGTGCAGACCTTTTGCCCTAGATAGTCCAGTGCTAGGCATAAACTTCAAGCATGTCATTGGCAAAAAGAAAATCTCCACATACACCCAAATATCTGTAGCAGCATTTTTTGTTGTGGCAAAGAATTGGAAACAAATTAGATGCAGATCGATTGGAGAATGGCTAAAAAATTCTGGTATATGATTACAGTGGAATATTACTGTATTGGAAGAAACTATGAACATGATGGACACAGAAAGGCATGGGAAGATATATGATTAGATGCAGGGTGAATTAAACAATGTACATCATAATGATATAAATGTAAATAGAAAAATAGCCACTAAATAATGGAAGAGTAATTATCATCTTCTATGATTCTATAATTTTCCTTATAGTTATAAAGTTAAAATGAACAATTTTAGTTCAAAAAAAGATATAAGAAGAAAGGAAACAAATGTTTATTAAGTACCTACTACATGTAAAACACTATTCTAAGACCTTTACCAATATTATATCATTTGACCCTCCCAAGAACTCATGGAGGTAGGTACTTTTATTATCTTCATTTAACTGAGGCAGACAGTGATTTGCCTGGGATTAAGCAACTAATAAATTTCTCAGACCATATTTGAACTCAGTTTTTCCTGACTCCAGGCTCAGCACTCTATGGACTGCTCTACCAACTACCTCAAGACACCTCCCGCTGTTCATTTGTAAAAACTGGAGATCCATGAGTATGGAACATTCCATATAGCATGAAGTTTGTTGTTTGTTTGTTTTCTGTTCTCATGCTTTTAAAAAATTATACTTACAGGTAATGGCTCTCTAGGAGGAAAAGGGGGAGGAATACATGGATAAGCCTAGACAATGTAAAAGTAAGAATATCAATTAAAAAATCCATTTTTAAAAGATAAGTGATTTTGAATCCCAAGCTGTATAGCATAGTGGGAAGAAAGTTGAATTTACTGTTGGGAAGATCTGGGCTCTAATCCTACATCTAACACTGTCTTAGTTGTGTGTCCATGGGCCAGTCACTAAATCTCTCTGTCACAGTTTCCTCATCTGTACAAAAAGGGACTTAAACTTGATGCTTTCTGAGGGTTTTCCAATTCTAAACCTGTGATCCTAAGTCACTTTACCTCCTTGGGCCTCAGTTTCCTCATATGTAAAATGTAAGTAGGGAAGGGGGAGAAGTTGTGCTAAATATGAACTCTAAGATCCCTTTCTGCTTTCAAGATTATCATCTGCTTTCAGGCTAAAATAACAGCATTGGTAAACATTGTCATTATTGGTACGATTAAGAAACCTAACCTTCAATAATCCCACAAAAATGGATGCCCCCCACCCCAAGATGCTAACCAAGAATGTTTTCCAAGGGGAGTGTATTGGTAGGGGAGAAGGAGGCTTTGCAAAATTCCCTTGGAAGACTTGTCCCAGAAAAACTATCACAGTGTTATGAAATTCTTCCCTAAAACAAAGATTTTGTCAATTCCTTTGCTCATAAATCTCCACTGGTTTCCCATAACCTATGATGTACAGTTACGATTCCTTAGAATAAATGTGAAGGCCTTCCTTAATTTAAGTCCACATTACATATAGACAATTATGAATTCTGTATTATCTCCTAAGTTATTATAGAACATGCAATGCATACTCCTACTTCTGAGAGAACCATTGATCATTGTGCTCCTCACAATTATTGGAATGTTCTCATATTCTCTCTACCTGCCTGAATGTGTCCCATACTTTAAAGACGAACTTAAAATCCATCTTCTCCATCACAAATTCCTTAATTATTTTATCCTGCATTGGTGTTTCTCTTCACCCCCAGACCAAATTAGGAGGGAAGAAAATCATTCAGGGGAAACATCAGCTTTGTAATATTCACTTGAGCTTAGTCCCGCTGCTCTGGACTATTAAAAAAAATCATCACAGTTTCTGAGAGAATGGATTGTAACATTTTATAACTAATTTGAATACTTAGTCATGTAAAAACATAGAATATCAGAAGGCTAGAACTAGAAGGGACGTCAGAGATATATCATCTCATTTGATTCTCTTTTAATTTTCAAAATTATTTCAATTTTATTTCCCTTTAGCCTTATCCCTTGTGACAAAAGGTATTATTCAAAGAAAGCAAAGATTAAGCACACTTTTTGGAAAAGGTGATAATCAACATTGATAACATAGAAGATAAAAATAGCCATTCATTACACTATATGGGTCACAATATTCAATAGCATTTTCAACCAAACTTTTAAAAATCAAGAACCAATAAAAGGAGCAAAGTTTACAGTCTACATAAATATGACACAATTCAATTTTTTCAGATATCATAAAACATAAAATGCAAAAGTATATATGGGGGATGTATGGAGTCTATTTACATTTATTAGCTATTATTACCTATATTATTATTAGCTGTTAGCTATATTCTTTAATTTTACCAAAAATAAATGGAAATCTTAAAGAATGCCCTGAATATTTTCAACATTTCCTCAGAATATCCTAGGTTCCTCTGCTCAAACAACTTCAGGGCTTCCCTATTGTCAACCAAGTCAAGTTCACACTTCTTTACCAGAGATTCAAGGCCCTCCATGATCTGGTATTACTCCACTTATCCAAATTTAGCTTGTACTATAACCCTAGATAAAGTCCTCCAAATTAACCCATTCTTTTGCTTTGCAAAAGACCTTAAACTATCCCATTTTCATCTCTTTGATGTAGTTCTGTTCTAAATGTAGAATACCTTTTTTCCACTCTTAACCTGTTGATTTCCTATCTATCCTTTAAAGACTAATGTATACCTTGCCACCAATACCATGAATCCTTCCCCATTTTCCCTTTATCTTTTAAAGAAGGACTATTGTCTCCTGACCTCACATAATTTTTATTCTACACTTCTCTAGTGCAGAGGCAAGTAGATGGTTCAGTGGATTGAGTACTGGGCCTGCAGTAAGGAAGATCTGAATTCAAATGGAGCCTCAGACATTTACTAGCTGTGTGATCTTAGGCAAGGCATTTGACTTCTTTTTGCCTTAATCCACTGGACAAATGAATGACAGACTACCCCCATTATCTTTGCCAAAGAAAATCTGGTCTATGGGGTCATGAAGAATCAAACACTACTGAACAACAATGCATCTATCCTGTAATTGTGTTTATTATCGTTTAATGTTGAATATTCCCCCTAGTAAACTGTAAGCAATATAAATCATGTTTAAATAATCTATCAAAAAGCATTTACTAAGTGCCTATACTAAAAACACTGCTAGATGCTAAGGATATGACTACAAAGAATGAAAAAACTCTTACTCCTAATCAACATATATTCTGATAGGGGAGACAATTTTATATGTGTTTATGGGGCTATTTATTTTGATAAGTTCTTGAAATATATTATTTAGGTTATTTCTTTGATAATGACTTTCAAGTAATCCAATAATTCTTTTACGTCTCCTCTTGATCTTTTTTCCAGGGAGGTTGCTTTTCTGATAGGATATTTTGTATTTTCTTCTGTGTGCGTTAGTGCCTCTTTTTCCATTTGAACAATTCTGTTTTTTAAGGTCTTATGTACTTGTAAGTTTTGTTCCTCTTTTCCCAAGCTGTTTCGTCTTTTCTTAATTTTGTTCCTTGTTTACCTAATTATTTTTCTACACTCTTATTTGATTTTGAAAATCATTTTTAATTACTGTAAAGCAAGCATGAACAGCTCTCCAGAGGACTACTATTGTGAATAGCTTTAAGGTTCTGATCACATAGTATAGTGAATTCTGTATTTATTCAGTAATAAACAAAGAAAAAACATTCACAGAAACTGAAGTACAGAATTCACAATGTTATAACATAACAACTTATCACTAAAGTGGCCACAAAGTTTGTACCAAAGGGACCATATAGTTTTAAACAAAATATATCATTCAATAAACACTTAACTCAATCATCCTTAAGAAGCAAGCCTCCTAAAGGGACACAAAGTACAAAGATCAAAGTTCTCTACCCCTAGGTCACATTATCTTAATCTCCCAGTCAAAAAAGTCTTCTTTCTTCTTCATTGGAAATTAGTTTCCAATCATTCCTAATTTAATCATCCTTAAGAGGTACAAGGTATGAGTACAAAGTTCTCCCACCCCTAGGCCACAGTAAATCATGATCTTCTTAGTCAGCACTAAGTACCCAAAGAGAGGTCTCTTCATCTTGACTTCAGGCTGGTTCCCAAATTCCATGGTTCCTCCTCCACGCATCCAGCTCTTTTCTGAATCTACTAAATCATCACCTGGATTCACAGGTAGGCAGCTCTCAGCTCCTCATCCAGTTTCTTGTCCAGTCCCCATTCCATATTGAAACTCACAGTGTCCAGTTCACCTCAAGTCCTTTACAGTTCCTGTTTCTGGGAAGACAAAGTTTAACAGCCACAATTCTCTACATACATATCATCAATTCTCTTTCTGCCTGTGAAACAACACAGACCCACAAACAAGGTCTGAGAGGTCAGCATAAATCATCAGTAAAGTCCCAGGACCTCTGAAACCCTCCTCCAGGACTTCTGTAAACAGACAACCAGAAAATCCTCTTTCAGAGCTTCCAGTAAGGTCCCAGGGCTTCTGTACAAAGTATTACAAACAAACATCAACACAGACAGAAGAGACAAACAGAGTGCCTGGCCTCCACAACCTTTTCCCTTCTCAGTTCTGCTCTCTCCCAGTTTGGCTTCTCTTTATATATGGTCATTAGCTCCTTCCTGTTCTGCCCCTTCCTGTTGCATCAGCAAGTTCCTCCTACTGTGGGTTTCACAAGTTCTCTTTCTTAACAAAGACTTGATATAATCATGGGCAAAGTTGAAAAGAAACTTAACTGAAACAAGGTGCTAAATAATTACATACTTAAAACAAGGCACTAAGAACTTCTTTGCTTGCCCTCACAGGTACTTCCAGGAATTCTTTTTGGACTTGTGTCTCATTAGCATTCTTCTTTGAGCTGTTACTTATAGAAGTTTGCACATTGTTGTCTTCTGAATTTGTGTCTTGGTCTTTCCTGCCACCATAGTACCTTTGTTATGGTAAAGTTCTTTTTGATTATTTGCTCATTTTTTTCCTAGCTGATTTCTTGATTTTGAGTTTTCTGTTAAAGTTGGACTCTGTGCACTAAAGGATAGCAAAGCACTTTCTCAAGCTTCAGGCTTTTTTGTGTTGCTGTTTTCATAGTTACTCCTAGGGGCTTGGAAGTTTTCAGTGCTTCCAAACTGGTATGATTTGGGGAGGGGTGTGATCACTGCATGAGAGAATCTATAGATGGTTTATTTAGAACAACTCTCATAACTACTGAAAAACAGCCACAGAAAGTAAATTTCCTACTGAGAGTGGTCTAGAAATATCATATCTGTCTATTAAACTGTATATTACTTTAAAAAGTACTTATTCAATAGCTATTGTGTGCAAGCCCATGTAGTGAGGGGAAGGGGGAAAGGAGAATCACAAAATAAGGACTTGATCTAGAGACAACTGAAGTAAAGGAAAGGGGGAAATCTTCAAATATAGACAAGTTAAGGGGAACAGAGACAGGCAAAAATAATCATAACAACAAGGGTGAATCATCAACCAGAAATTGAATGTATAAATATGCAGGGGGCTAGAAGAACTCAGATTTATCTGGGAATTCTTCCTTAATAATGTGATTTTTATCTATAGACTTATAAAATTAGCAAAGTCATTTATAATTTTGTTCCTCACATCAATAATAATAGTTAGCCTTCATTTAGTCCAGGGTGGGGAACCTGTGGTCTCAAGGTCATGTGTGGCCCTCTAGCTCCTCAAATGCAGGCCTTTGACTGAATTCAAACTTGAAAGAACAAATCCCCTTTAAAAAAGGATTTGTTCTGTAAAACCTGGGCTTGTTCAAAAGGCCACACACAAGGACCTAGAAGACCACATATGGCCTCAAGGCCACAGGTTCCTTACCCCTGAAGTCCTATAAGTTTTGCAAAGCTTTTTACTTTGCAAAAAATATTTCCAAATATCTCATTTTATCCTTACCAAAACCCTCAAACATAGGTGAGATTATTATCATTTTTATAAGTAAGTAAACTGAAGCTGAGAGAGGTTCAATGATTTGCAGAGTGTCAGTCACACATTTGTAACTATGTGAGTCAGGATTTGAACCCATTATCCTGACTCATACCCAGAGCACTGTCTACTGGGTCAACTAGCTGACTATGAGGTAAGAACTATATGCATCATTATTATGACCATTTTGCATGCAAGAAACATGAGATCACGGAGGGCTGAGTGAATTGTCCATGTCACAAGACTGGAGCAATCCAGAGTATGATTTGAACACAGCTCTCTCCTGTATTATTTTTCCCACACTGCCATGTCTTCTGTTGTGTTGTAGAAGGATGAATTAGATAAGAATTCGTAAGAAACATACCTATCTGATTGGCTAATATGACCAAAAAAATGAAATGAATAATGTAGGACATGATGTGGAAAAGTTGGAACCTTAATGAATTTTTGGTGGAGTGGTGAACTGATCTGATCATTCTGGGGACCAATTTGGAACTATGCCCAAAGGGTTATAAAATTATGCATACCCTTTGATCCAGCAATACAACTGCTAGGTCTGTTTCCCAAAGAGATCATAAAAAGTGAAAAGACACACATGTACATAATTATTCATAGCCTCTCATTTTGTGGTGGCAAAGATTTGGAAATTGAGCAGATGCCCATAAATTGGGGGATGTCTGACCATGGTATGATATATGAATATAATTGAATACCTTTGTGTTATAAGAAATAATGAACAGAGGTGGAGCCAAGATGGCGGAGTAGAAACAGCTCATCCAAGCCACTCTACCCCCAGATTCCCACCAAACTTTGTAAAAGGGGACTCTGAACTACTTCTGGAGCCCCAGCACACACAGAACGACACAAAGAAGCTAACCTCCCGCTGAGGAAAGCCCAGCAACCCTGCAGGAAGGACCATCCCAGCGGTCTGGGAGCAGCACAGCACGCAGTGCGCAGGGTGCGGGAGCCAAGCCCAGCTGAGCCGAGCCGAGCCCAGGTCCGCGCGAGCTGAGCCCAGGTCCGCGTGAGCTGAGGTTTTAGCCCCAGGGCAGAAGGGCCAGCAGCCAGCTGGAGGAACCCCAGAACACCAGCAGCTGTGGCGACTCCAGAATTATCAACATAGACATGCCTAGGACAAAGTAAGAGGTTAATGTCCTATGGACTTTGGGACCAGTATTTGGGGAACACGTCGACTCCCTTCCCTGGGGCCTAGAAGCTGCTGAGGAGACAAGCCATTTTGTAGTTTTCAGAGGCAGCTCCAGCTCCCAGCCCGCAAATTGTAGGGAAATCCAGCGATCAGTCTTGGGGGGTAATCGCTCTTGCTTTAACCTCCCTGGATCTGGATTGTGATCTGGGGTGGAGGTCGTGGGTGGCTTGCCAGCTTTCCAGAAACAGAAGTTGCCCCCCACACGTTTGGGATGAAAATTCCTCTATCTGGCCTTAAAGCCATAGTGTGGCAACAAGCCCAAAAGTCAAGGAATTAAGTGGCAACATGCCAAGGCAAAGGAAACAGAAAAATGCAACCCTAGACTCCTATTTTGGGGGCAAAGAGTGGGAAAAGGACTGTGAGGTTGTAATGGAAATGCAAATTTAAAGATCTTCCCTGCCCCTAGCTTAAGTGCTCCTGGAGGCTGTGGTGGGAGGCTTGTTTTTCAGGAAAGCCCACACCTTGATACTTTGTGATTGGGCAGTGGGTCAAGGAGGTTGTTACAATCTTTGAGCCAGGAGAAGGCTATATAAACTCTGATGAGGGGCTTTGCTTTGGGGCTCACTTTGAGAAGTGCTGTGTGATTTGACCAGATGAGACTCTGGGAAGCCGTTGTTGAGAGCCCCCCGGCTTTGAAAACCCAGATGTTGATGCTTCCCTCTCTGGTAACTGTGATTTGGTATTGATGCATGTAATGTTGGGGCAGTTTGGAAGCCTGTCTGATCTGTAAGTTCAGTAACTCTGAAGTTCGGGGTGTTGACCTTTTTCCCCTGAACTAGGTAATGTGTGTTTGTTTGATTAAAGTAAGCTTGTTAACCCATTTTGAGTTGCTTTTCTTTTGAAAAGCAGATCTAAGAACCTGTGTTGGCAGTCACCCTGGGGATATTGGGGTGCTTGCCGCTACAGAGGTCAGAAGTCCTGCTCCAAAAGCCCCAGGGGAAAACATGAGTGGGTTGCAGGCCATAGAGGACCTTAAGAAGGACTTTAAAAATCAAATAAGAGAAGTGGAGGAAAAATTGGAAGGAGAAATGAGAAGGATGCAGGAAAAGTATGAAATGAGGGTCAACAGCCTGACTGAGGAAAACAACACCTTAAAAAATAGACTAACTCAAATGGCAAAGGAGGCCCAAAAGGGCAATGAAGAGAATGCCTTAAAAAGTCGAATTTGCCAGATGGAAAAAGAATCTCAAAAGTTCACTGAGGAGATTCATTCCTTCAGAGTTAGACTGGAGCAAATGGAAACTAGTGACTTTATGAGAAATCAAGATGCTGTTAAGCAGATCCAAACAAATGAAAGATTAGAAGGCAATGTGAAATATCTCATGGGAAAAAACACTGACCTGGAAAACAGATCCAGGAGAGACAATTTAAAAATTATTGGACTACCTGAAAGCCATGATCAAAGAAAGAACCTAGAAATCACCCTTCAAAAATTCTCAAGGAAAACTGCCCTGATGTTTTAGATCCAGAGGGCAAAATAGAGGTTGAAAGAATCCACCGATCACCTCCTGAAAAAGATCCCAAAAAGAAAACTCCCAGGAATATTATAGCCAGGTTCCAGAATCCCCAGATCAAGGAGAAAATACTACAAGCAGCCAGGAAGAAACAATTTCAATATTGTGGAAACACAATCAGAATAGCACAGGACCTGGCAGCTTCTACACTGAGGGATCGAAGGGCATGGAATATGATATTGCAGAGGGCAAAAGAACTGGGAATGAACCCAAGCGTCACCTACCCAGCAAAACTGAGTATTTTGTTTCAGGGGAAAATATGGTCATTCAGTGGAATAGAGGACTTTCAAGCATTCTTGAGGAAAAAACCAGAATTGAATAGAAAATTTGACATCCAGACACAAGAAGCAAGAGATGCCTGAGAAGGTAATCAGGGAAAAGAAATCAAAAGGAACTTATCAAAGTTGAACTATTTACATTCCTATATGGAAAAGCAATAACTGTGACTGATGATATCTTTCTCACTATGAAAATAATGGAAGAAGGGTGTGTGGTCATATGAATACATATATGAATGTGTGTGTATATGGTTACAGTTATATATGGATAAAGGGCATAGGTTGAATTTGTTGGGAAGGGAGAATACTCAAGGGATGAAATTATGAGGTGAGAGAGGAAAGTGGCAAGAGGAGATGGGGAGAGACAGGGTAGGGTAAACTATCTCATGTAGAAGAAGCAAGGGGAAGTGGTTGCAAGGGAGGGGGAGAATAGGAAGGTAAAAAAGGCAAAACCACATTCTCATTGAATTTGGTTCAGGGAGAGAATGACATGCCTACTAAATGGGATATCTCAACCTGCAGCAGAATAGGGGGAAGGGTGATGAGAGGAGGGAAGATGGATGTGAGGGCATCCTTGGGGGGAGGGGAGGTTGGAAGTGCCCACTATAGAAGAAGGACAGGCTCATGTAGGGAATGGACCAGGTGGGAGGTGGGATGAGTGGGAGATAATTATAAGCAGCCTTGTACAATATATCTACTATGATAATGTTTTGCATAGCTAGATATGTACAACATATACTGAATTACATATCTCCCCAGAGGGAATGGGTGACAAGGGAGGAAGGAAATGGATCTGAAATTCGAGGTCTTAACATTAAATATTTCAAAAATATATAAATACTATTATTAATACTCTTTTGCTTATAATTGGGAGATAAAAAGTGCAGGCATTGGGACACAAAGATTCACCTTCCTCTAATGGAAAAGTCGAAGGGGGTATGGGAGATGGTATGGGAGAGAGGAGATTGGAGCAAACGATATCTTGTGGGACTGCTCTTCTGGGAGGTTGGGTAGGGGAATAACAGGGGGAAAATGATTGTAACTCCAAATCTGGTGGAAATGAATGATGTAAAACAGAAGTTAATAAAGCATTTGTTAAAAAAAAAAGAAATAATGAACAGGGAGATTTCAGAAAAAAACTAGAAAGACTTACATGAACTGATGTTGATTGAAGTGAGCTTAAAGTGAGCAGAACCAGAAGCACATTGTACACAATAACAGCAACATTCTGTGATGACTACCTTTGATAGACTTAGTTCTTCTCAGTAATACAATGATCTAAGACATTTCCAAAAGGTTCGTGATGGAAAATTCTATCAATATCCAAAGAAAGAACAATGGAGTTTGAATGTAGATAGAAGCATACTATTTCCTCTTTTTTTGTTTTTTTTTCCTATGTTTTTTTCCCCTTATTCTGATTTTTCTTTCACAACATGACTGAGGTAGAAATATGTTAATATGGGTGTACATGTATAGCCTATATCAGATTACTTGCTGTCTTGGGCATGGGTAGGGAGGGAGAAAAAATGGAATTTAAAATCTTATTAAGGTTAATGTTATAAACTATTTTTACATGTAATTGGAAAAAATAAAATACTATTGGGGCGGATATTGCAGTGGGTAGAGCACCAGCTCTAGAGACAGGAGGACATGATTTCAAATCCAGTCTCAGACACTAAATACATAAACTAGCCATGTGACCTTGGACAAGTCACTTAACCCCAATTGCCCTCTAAAAATAAAATAAAATACTATTAAATGGGGGAGAGGGTAAAGAATTGGTAGGGAGAATGTCAAACTTCTCCCACAGTAGAGAATGGTGGAGTAAAGATTTAAGGCTTAAGCCTTCACAGAACAGAACTTCACAGAACAAATCCCCTTAAAGAAAGAATTTGTTGTGTAAAAATTGAACTCAGTCAAAAGTCCATACCCATGGACCTAGAAGACAATATATGATTTGGAGGCCACAGGTTCCCAAATCCTGGTTTAATCTATCACTTCTGAATTATGTGTATACATTTCTGCATCCAGGAAAGCTTTGAAAACTATGCCCTGTTATATTTTGAAAGTGGGTTTCCTGTGGGTCACTGTGTACCAAAGGCTTTGAATCTTCCTAGTAACTCAAGAAACATTGTAAAACAAACACCTATATGTCTTGGATATTGGAAGATATGGCATGAAAATGTGCATTTATAAAATGTAATTTCATGTGCCCCATAATTTCCTTGCATGTTGCACTCTAAATAGCATCCTATCTCTCTCATCCCTAGGTCCCATTTTGTGTTACTATGACATTAGAAATGAAAAAGAAATAGTTAGATTCCTGTTTGTTTTTAATTAAAAGCATTTTAGGTCAGTTTCTATTAAATCTATATTCCTGTTGAAATATTAACATAAGGCAGACACACAGATTTGGAAGTGAACATGTATTTTGAAATACATTTCTGTTTGCCCTCATATGGAAAGCCAAGTTCCCAGGCACTTCTAGCCCAAAGGATTTAAATCAGAAAGTCACTCCCATTGCTATACATGACAGCAGAAGCAGCTGTTGGTCTGCCATGCAGTCCTCACTTTCGAAAATGTACTGTGTCCCCTGAACCCTAAAGATGAGCAATTAATAAATGAGAGGAAAAGCATTCATGAAAAACAGGCAGAAAGATCCCAAAGGGAGAGGGTGGGAGGGAAGTAGGGGGGAGTAGGGTAGGCAGTGAAAAGAGAGAAACAACTGTGGCAGCGAGAAGGGAAAGTAGCAGGGTGGGGATCAAGTAAACAAGTTGTTCTTAACAGCAGTGACACAAGTTAATTGCAAAGTTATGGGAAAATTCGCACACCTTTACAGCTTCAGTAAGTTGGTAATGGCTCAAACTGATAGTGGTGGTTGGAAACTGCCATGATGACTCACTGCCAACCCCCAGCCTGGCACTGTTTGTGTATGAGATGGGGGCTTTGCACCTACAGCTTGATGGAACAGAGGCAATCTATTTTCATCCATCAAAATACCAGGAGGGGAAAAAAGTAGATTTATAAAAGCAGTGAAATTTTCAAAATATAGTTTTGTAGATTGTATCTCAGATTTGAGAAATGATTGTACCCAGGGATGGAAATGTGAGCTCTTTCCTCATGATTATTTCTTCCTTTAGTCTTGCCTGAGTTATAACTAAAGTAAGAAACTATATGATATAGTCACATACATTGGCCTGATAATAACTGAATTAATCTCTTTTCTGTTGTCTCTCAAGATCCTTTAGTCATATACAAATTCCAAGAAATGTCATGAGTACAGCATATGAAATAATAACCAGTATAATAGCACATCAATTATTGCCTTTGGTATTCAATTAGAATGATCCTGGCAGTGATGCCTGCCTGAGAATGCTCCTGGGGAGATGGGCCTTACTCAGCAGCAGCATCTTGATCCCATACTGGCTTCTGGCATTGTTTATAACCCTAACAATGTCCAGGTGATGCCAAAAGAGCCGGTTGGAAAGTGAAAATTTTGTCAACCAACCAGTTGTTACAATTTCATGTATAGCTAATTTGCCTTTTGTTTTCTTCATAAAACTAAGTGACTGATTTTTGGAAGTTCTTTGGGCACTATAGGACAACAGGTCCATCATTTTAGTGCTAGCCGAATCTCAGAGGTCCAACTCCTTCATTTTATAGATGAAGAACTGGAGGCTCAGAAGCTTAAGTTATATATTTAAATTATTGGTAGAAAGTATTTTCCCAAAGGGAGTTCCATCCACCAATGAAATCATAAATCAAGACTCAAACAAGGAAGCTTATTTGGGGCTATAATGCTACAGACTTGAGCTCAAATGCTGCTACATAGCTTCTTCCAGAAACACAATAGGACATTCTGGCCTTCTGATACAAACTTTTTGTTGTTATTATTCAGTTGTTTTAGTTGTTTCTGACCCTTCATAACCCCATTTTAGGTTTTCTTGGCAAAGATACTGGAGTGGTTTGCTATTTTCTTTTCCAGATTATAGGTTAGTCTAAGTGTGGAGAAATGTGTCCATAGATTTCCCTGCTTTATCATCACTGGAAATAACCCACTCTATCTAGAGCTGAGGGAGTTATAGCAAAGAAGAAAAATGCTAGCTCTAGAGTCAGAAGACCTGGGTGAAAATCCCAGTTCTGTATTTTGGGCATGGTCCCCACCCTCTCTGGGGCTCAGTTTCCTCATCTATAAAAATGAAGAGGATGCACTGAATGGTTTCCCAGATTCCTTCTTGCTCTAAATAGACTATCCTATTATTCTGCTTTGCAAACCAACAAAAAAGGCAGCTTCTTTAGGCTACTTGGACACCAAATATATCCTCAAATCTTTTGCATTCCTGTCCATGGGTGTGCTTTGGTAACATACTTTCGAGATGCCATCTCAAGGAATTCTGATGACTCTGACTCACTAAATTTAAAAGATTTTTCCAAAGATCTTTCATGTCCTCATACTTTGTCTATTTTTCTTATTCCCACCTCACCTAACCTTTTCTTTCCTTCGTTCCTTCTTTCCTTCCTCCTTTCTTTCTTTCTTTCTTTCTTTCTTTCTTTCTTTCTTTCTTTCTTTCTTCCTTCCTTCCTTCCTTTCTTCCTTTTTTCTTTATTTCTTCCTTCCTTCCTTTCTTTCTTTTTTCCTTCTTTTCTTCCTTTCTTTTTTTCTTTCCTTCTTTCTTTCTTTCCAAGACTGGAAATTCAGGAGTTATTTACAATCCTAATCCCACCACTGATTGGCATGAGACCTTTGACCTGTTCCATTTCCAATCTGGGCCAATCCATCTGTCCTTAGGCAACCACTCTTAGGAGCTCACCATGCCAATGGGAAACTTAGTATAGGTACCAACTGACTTATCCCTACTGCAGTTCAGAACTCCTGAGCTCAAGAAGTACACCATACTCAGCCTCCTTCCTATCTGGGGATTACAGGCAATGCCCCAGTTCAAACTTTTATAAGCTAGCTGATAAACTACTTAAATTATTAGGGCCTTACAATGACTCCCTGATGTCTCTGTTAATGCAGACACACTCTCACATACACATACACACATACAAATATACTTTGATTGTCCTTGTGTTCCAAAGCTCTTCATCTATATTATTACTCTAAAAGGTATATTCTCCTAATTAGTATTTTACCCATATTTAGGGTTAAGCAGAAGTGTACTGAGTTCAGTAATTTTGGAGTGGCTAAATAAACTCTTATCTTTCCTGATTAAAATGATAATAGCATATTTGATTAATTTCCCTATTATGCAAATGAAATGAGTACCTGCCAGACCAGGGGAAAAGAATGAGCCCCTGCTATCTAACTGACCTGAAGTTGTAGAATGTAAAATAGACATCACACTCTGTAGGTTTCTCTTAGTCCTTGATGCAAGTGGCATTCATAAAATATCCATGGATTGAATGATCTCAGGTTGATAAATTGGGTATAATTCATTAGAAAAGAGAAAGTTATTTCATAGAAATGGATATACTGTGAATCACAACCTATCCCCTAAAACATAACTATATACAAAAACATCTTGTTAGCTTTGAATGTCATCCGTCTGGCTTTCCAAGCAGTTTCTCTGGTTTTCAAACACTAGAATCTAAAGGAATTCTGTTTTAATATGTCTTATTCACACTCCTTTCTCTCAATGTACATTCATTTGGAAGGACAATCTATTTCAAATATACCTTCAAAAATACACTTTGGCAAAGGGAACCATGCTGAAAGCACCTGGAAAAGAGGGAAATGGGGGGAATAAGTCAGCAGAGATACCCTGATATTTAAGATAGCTAGATGATAGATAGATAGATAGGTAGATAGATAGATAGATAGATAGATAGATAGATAGATAGACAAATTGATAAAGTAAAGAAGCAGCTAGCAACTAGGAAGTATTATGGTTAGAACTATGGGCATGGAATCAGAAAGACCTGAGTTTAGAACATGCCTCAGATACACACTTGCTAACTAGCTATGTGACTCTTGGCATATCACTTATCTTTTGCTCAGCTTCACTTTATTTATCTATGAAATGGGACTATTGGACTTAATGACCTTTGAAATCTCTCTTAAATCTATGGTTCCCATGGAAGAAGTAGCCAATAGGAAGATAATAGGCTTAAAAGGATCATAGAGATGTTCTATTACAACATCTTCATTTTTTACAGATGGGGAAACTGACTGAAAAGAGTGAAGTTCAGGGACTTACCCAGTTATGTAAGAAGAAAGTAGAAGAGCCAGGATTTGAACACAAAAAATTAGATCATAGCTTTGAAACAAGAAAGAACCTTTCAGGTCATTAAATCTCACTCACCCATTTTACAGATGACTGAAGTGAGGCATAGGAGACAGCCCCATCATTCCAAAACTGAGATCCTTCCCACTACAAGATTATTTCCTGCCAAGAAGAAAGAACAGAAAACAATGATGCACCCTTAAATATAGTTTTGGTATAGTAGACAAAATAGACAGTGCTAAAGGGTTACATGATATTTAAATGATATTTTGGGACTTGAAGGAGGTGATAATCCTCTAAGAAAATCATGAAGATGCACCTAAAAAGCTGTGCGTTCATTGCCTGATATCATAGAATTGGAAAAAAAATGAACTGGAGAGAGATCAGAGAAAGATAAAGGCCATGGAGCTATTGATTTATTTGTTAAAGGAGCTAAATATGTATTGATCATTTAAGTGATAATGAAGTGGAAGCATGATAACAATTCATGGATATTTGAAATAGATGATGGAAGCTCTCTATGAATCCTGCCATTAAAATAGCACTGGAGTATTTTGAGGTGAAGTTTGAAAAAGGAGGGGAAAAATGCTCATGTTTCCTATGGCTGATGTTTATGAACAGAGTAAAAACTGATAAGTGGTAAAGAAGGGTCTCATTTTTTAAAAGACTGATATTCTTACAAAGAATATTGCAAACACTGGTCCATGCTAATCTCTTTTTCACTAGCCTCAGTCAACTCATTAAATATTAATCTTAAATTCAACATGTAAAAAACCAAAGTTATTATATCTTCCCCTAAATCCTCCCTCTCTCCTACTTTCCTTATTACTGTCAAGAGCAACACCAATGCCGAAATCTTGGTGCCATTTTTTTTTTAATATTTCACTTGGGATTTTATTTTTTTCAAATGCTTTATTAACTTCTGATTTGTATCATTCATTTCTGCCAAATTTTAAGTTACAAATTTTCTCCCTGTTTTTCCCCTACCCACTGCCCCAAAATGGCGGTCCCAGAGGATATCCCCTCCTCCAATCTGCTTTCCCCCTTATCTTCTCCCATACCCCCTTTGATTTTTTTCAGTTGGGTATGGTGGATCTCTATTCCCCAGTGCTTGTATATCTTATTTCCCAATTACATGTAAAATAGTATTAATAATAGTATATATACAAATATATTTAAAATATTTGATTTTAATATTTAGAATTCAAGATTCATTCCCTTCCTCCCTCATCACCCACCATTACTGGGAAGATAAGCAATTCAATATAGGTTCTACATTTGTAGCTAATGCAGAACATTACCATAGTAGATATATTGTAAAAGACTGACTCTATTTCCCTCTCTCCTCTCCCACCTCCCACTTGTTCTATTCTCTACATTGATCCTGTCCCTTTTCAAAAGTGGGTGCTTCCAACTTTCCCCCAGCCTGCCCTCCCTGCCATCATGCCCCCTCATCTCCCTCCCTCCTACTCTCTTGTAGGGTGAGATACCTTATTTAGTGTGTATGTCATTTTGCTCGCCGAGCCAAATTCAATGAGAATAAGGTTGACCCATTCCCTTTTGCTTTCCTGTTCTTCCCCTCCATTGTGACCATTTTTCCTTGCCTCTTCTATATGGGATAGTTTACCCCATTAGGTCTCTCCCAATCTCCTCTCATTATATTCCTCTCTCACTTCTTAATTTCACCTTTTAACTATCATCCGTTCCTATTAAATTGGTCTTGTGCCCTCTATCTATGTATACTTGTAAACATATATACACACATTCATATGTGTATTCATATGCCCATATATCCTCTGATATAGACATAATGTGTGTGTGTATATATATAACCTTCAACTTTTATCATACTGAGAAAAGTTGCAACAGTTACAATGATCATTTTTGCATTTAGGAATGTTAATAGTTCAACTTTGATAAGTTCCTTATGATTTCTTTTCCTTGTTTATCTTCTCATGCTTCTCTTGCTTCTTGTATCTGAATGTCAAATTTTTTTATTCAACTCTGTTTTTTTTTTCTATCAAGAACCCTTGAAAGTTCTCTATCCCATTGAATGACCTTATTTTCTCCTGCAACATGATACTCAGTTTTGCTGGGTAATTGATACTTGGTTTTTTTATTATTATTAATTTGTTTGTTTATTTTTAGTTTACAAGATTCAGTTCCATAGTTCCTTGAGCTTCAAATTTTCCTTCCCTCCCTTTCCCTACCCCTCATGATGGCATATAGTCCAGTATAGGATCTGCATATACTTTCACATTAGACTTAGTCAGGTTACAAAGGCATATTGTACTAAATGGAATGAAAAATGGTAAAGAGGAAATAAAACCAAACAATGAAAAGAAAAAAGATCAAGTAGTTTGCTTCCATCAGGATTCAAACTCAGTTCTTCCTAGTTATTTCTCTGGATGTAGGCATCTCTCTCCATCATGAGCCTTTTAGGATGGACTTGTATCACTGCATTTCTGAGAAAGTCCAGTCTGTCATAGTTGGTCATCATACATATGTTGTGTCTGTGATTGTATACAAATTTCTCCTGGTTCTGCCCTTCTCACTCAGCATCAGTTTGTATAAGCCTCTTCAGGTAAATATGAAGTCCATCTGCTCCTTGTTTCTTATAGCATAATAGTATTCCATTACATGCATATACCACAATTTGTACAGCCATTCCCCAATTGATGAGCACGCCCTTAATTTCCAATTCATTGCTATCACAAAAAAAGCTACTATAAATATTTTTGTACATATGAGTCTTCCTCCCAGTTCTATGTTTGGGATATAACCCTAGAAGTGGTATTGCTGGGTCAAAGGGTATGAAATTATGTATAGCCCTCTGGGCACAATTCCAGATTGTTCTCCAGAATGGTTGGATCAGCTCACAACTCCACCAGCAATGCATTAGTGCTCCAACTTGTCCATATCCTCTCCAGAATTTGTCATTTTCCTGTTTTGTCATCTTAGTCAATCTGACTGGTGAGATGTGGTACCTCAGGGTTGTTTTGATTTGCATTTCTCTAATCAATAGTGATTTAGAGAATTTCTTCATATGCTTATATAGATGCCTTTAATTTCTCTGAAAACTGCCTGTTCATATCCTTTGACCATTTATCAATTGGGGAATGACTTGTATTCTTATAGATTTTACCTAATTCTCTGTATATTTTAGAAATGAGTCCTTTATCAGAGACATAGGTTGTAAAAATTCTTTCCCAATTTCCCACCTCCCTCTTGATCTTGGTTACATTGGCTTTGTTTGTGCAGAAGCTTTTCAATTTAATGTAATTAAAATTATCCATTTTGCATTTTATAATGCTCTCTAATACTTGTTTGGTCATAAAGTCTTTCCCTCTCCACAAATCTGACAGGTAAACTATTCCTTGCTTTTCCCAGACTGCTTACAGTATCATCCTTTATACCTAGATCATGAACCTATTTGGACTTGATTTTGGTATATGGTGTTAGATAATGATCTATGCCCATTTTGTGCCATGCTATATTCCAGTTTTCCCAGCAGTTTTTGTCGAATAGTGCATTCTTATCCCCAAAACTGGGGTCTTTGGATTTATCAAACAATAGATTACTATACTCATTAACTGCTCTATCTTGTGTACCCAATCTATTCCATTGATCCACTACTCTATTCCTCTATTCCTCTCCTGGATCTATTTTACAGGTTAGTGGTTTTTCCATTGAGATAGCTCACGTTGCCTTTGATTCTTTCATTTGTTTGGATCTGTTTAACAGAATCTTGATTTCTCATAAAGTCACTAGCTTCTATTTGCTCCAATCTAATTCTGAAGGAATGATTCTCCTCAGTGAGCTTTTGAGATTCTTTTTCCATCTGGCAAATTCAACTTTTTAAGGCATTCTTCTCCTCATTGCCTTTTTGAGTCTCTTTTGCCATTTGATTTAGTCTATTTTTTAATGTATTATTTTCCTCAATCAGGCTGTTGACTCTCATTTCATAATTTTCTTGCATCGTTCTTATTTGTCTTCCCAATTATCCCCCACTTGTCTTATCTCTTTCTTAAAGTCCTCTATGGCCTGTAACCAGCATGTATTTTCCTTTGAAGCTTTTGTAGCAGGAGGTCTGACTTCGCGGTCTTCTTCCTATCCCATGCTTTGATCGTTTTTGTCCCCAAAAGAGGAGTCTAATATTGGAATTTTCTGTTTGTTTTGCTTCCTTTGCCTGGTCATGTTGCCACTAAGTTACTTGACTTTTGGTCTTTTTGCCACAGTAGGCTCTGCTATCAGACAGGGGAGCTTCCATCCCTAACCCTGGGGTTTTTCTCAGCTGCCAGAGGTATTAGTTGGGTGTGCTCTCTGAAGACTTCACACACTCTGGCAAGCTGGTCACACACCCCAGGACCTCCACCCTAGACTGGGATCCAGATCCAAGCAGGTTAAAGCAAGAATGATTACCCCTCAGACTGGTTGCTTGGTTGCCCTACAGTCTGCAGGCCAGGAGCTGAAGCAGCCACATGTGGCTGTGGCTGCAGGGCTGCTGCACCTCAACTGCTTTTTGCCCCAGGGGCAAAAGTATTCCCAACTACTGGGTCCCAAAGTCCACACTGTACTGACCTCTAACTTTGTCCTTCACATCTATGTGTTGATACTTCTGGACCAACACAGCTACTGGTGATCTGGATTCTGTCTAGCCGGTGGCTCATCTGGCCCACTCTGGGGCTAAAACCTCTGTCTCATGCAGGAGGAGATCTGCTCCCAGAGCACTGCACTGGCTGATTTCTGCCAGTCTGCCAGGCTGTCTTCAGTGGGAGGTTAGCTTCTCTGTTTAATTATGTGGGTTCTGTAGCTCCAAACTTTGTTCAGAGTCACCTTTTACATAAATTGGAGGAGGTGAGAGCCACAGCTCCTCAGAAGTCCTGTCTCTACTCTGCCATCTTGATTCTGCCTGCCAAAATATTGGGATTTTTTTTATCTTTTATTTTGATCTTTATTAATTTGTTTACTTTTAGTTTACAAGATTCATTTCCACAATTCCTTGAGTTTCACATTTTCTCTCCCTCCCCCAACCCCCTCATTGTGGCATACAATCAAGTATAGTATCTGCAAATACTTTCACATTAGAGATAAGTCAGGTTATAAAGAAGGATTGTATCAGATGGGATGAACAATGGGAAAGAGGAAACAAAACCAACCAGGAAAAAGAAAAAAAGCAGAATGTTGCATCAATCTAGATTCAAACTCAGTTCTTTCTCTGGATGTAGATATCTCTCTCCATCATGAGACTTTTGGGGTTGACTTATAACCCTGAATTGCTAAGATTCCAGTCTATCAAAGTTGGTCATCACACATATGTTGTGTCTATAATTGTGTACAAATTTCTCCTGGCTCTACTCTTCTCACTCAGCATCAGTGCATATAAGCCTCTCCAGGTAGATGTGAAGTCCATCTGCTCCTCATTTCTTATAGCACAATAGTATTCCATTACATGCATATACTACAACATGTTCAGCCATTCCCCAATTGATAGGCATCCCCTTAATTTCCAATTCTTTGCCACCACAAGAAGAGAAGCTATAAATATTTTTGTACATATGGGTCTTCCTCTCATTTCTATGATCTCTTTGGGATACAAGCCTAGAAGTGGTATTGCTGGGTCAAAGGGTATGAAATTATTTATAGCCCTTTGGGCATAATTCTAGATTGCTCTCCAGAATGTTTTGATCAGTTCACAACTCCACCAGCAATGCATTAGTGTTCCAATTTTTCCACATCCTTTCCAGCATTTGTCATTTTCCTGTTTTGTCATTTTAGCCAATCTGACTGGTGAGATGTGGTACCTCAGAGTTGTTTTGATTTGCATTTCTCTAATCAATATGTATTTAGATTTTTTTTCACATGCTTATAGATATGTATAATTTCTTCCTCTGAAAACAGTCTGTTCATATCCTTTGACCATTTATCAATTGAGGGAAGATGGCGGAAAGGAAGCAGTAACCTCACTGAGCTCCTTGGTCACTAAGTCTCAAAGGGTGAATCTGAGCAGATTCTGGAGTGAAGGAGCCCACTGGAAGACGGAGCATGGCAGAGTCCAGCCCAGGAGGTTGCCCAATATTCCAGACAGGTCGAGCACAGAGCTCTTGGGTCTGCACAGCTCAGACCTAAGAGCATACAAGCAGACTACACCAGAGAGAGAAAAAGCCCCAGCCTGCAGACTTACCAAGGATGAATCACAGTCATCTCGTGGATGGGAAGGGTCATTGGAGCCAGGTAGGAGAGTTGGGCCCCCAGTGGAGAGAGTGGCTTCTCTGGCTGCATTCTGCCCCCAGCCTGGAAGTTTAGAAACTACCCAACTGTATAATACAAGGGCTGGAATGGCAAAGTAAATTCTAGCTGCTCAGGTCATCCCATCCCTCCTTCATGAAGCAGAAAACCCAAAGATAAGTCTCCCACCCAGATTGAAATCCCAATTCAATGGAAATAGCCCCAGGTTTGAGAGTCTCCAAGAAGGGGTGTAACTGAGACAACCAGGAGTCTGAAGAGAAGAGAGGGTGGGGTCCCAACAAGCCCCACCTCACCTCACCAACAAAAGCCTACTTATAGCCCAGGGGTATAGAGGCAGAAATCTGAAATGGTCAGATGCACCCACACCTACACATCTACATTCCTCACTGACTTCCCTGACTTAGCCATAAACTAGACACCCAGAGGTATTCAAAGTCAAGGATCAGGCCCTAAACTCATAGCCTGAGAAACTAAGAAACAGGAAGTCACAATGGGAAAGAAAGAAGCTGAGAAGGAGAAGGGGAAGGCAAGAAAGTCTATTCGAGCATACTATGCAGGGCAAGAACAACAAAATACACAGGACAATATAGACTCTCTACCCACATTCTGAGACCACAGAAGAAAACATGATCTGGTCTCAAGTCCAAATAGCTTTCCTGGAGGAGCTTAAGAAAAATTTTAAAGACCAAATCAGGGAGGCAGTGACCAACTTGGAAAAACGTTTCAGTGAAGTAATTGGAGAAAATACCTCCCTAAAAAAAGGAACTTCAAAAACCAGCTGAAGACCATATTTCACTAAAAATTAGAAACAATCAAACTGAAACTCAGAATTCTATGATGCAGCAAGAGTCAATCAAACAAAACAAGATGATCAAAAAATTGAAAGAAAATGTAAAATATCTCAATGGAAAAATAAATGACCTAGAGAACAGATCCAGGAGAGACAACCTAAGAATTATGGGTCTACCAGAAAGCCATGGTGAAAAAAGCAGCCTAGACAACATCCTCCAAGAGATTGTCAAAGAAAACTGTCCTGAGGTCCTAGAATCAGAAGATAAAATAGCTAATGATAGAATTCACCAGACTCCTCCTGAGAGAGATCCCAAACTGAAAACTCCAAGAAATATAGTAGCCAAATTCCAGAATTACAAGATTAAAGAAAAAATTCTACAAGCATCCAGAAAGAAATGATTCAAATATCTAGGAACTACAGTTAGGATCACACAGGACCTAGCAGCTTCTACATTAAAAGAGCGGAGGGACTGGAATTTGATATTTCATAGGGCAAGAGAGCTAGGACTACAAGCAAGGATTAACTACCCGGCAAAACTGAGCATAATCTTTCAGGCAAGGAGATGGTCATTTAATGAAATAAGAGACTTCCAGAACTTCCTGATGAAAAAGCCAGAGCTCAATGGAAAATTTGGTCTCCAATTACAAGACTCAAGAAAGACATAAAAAGGTAAACAAGAGAAACACAGACTCACACATGCATAAGTGCACACACCCACACCCACAAACACATGTTCATTACTTGGGATGGAACAAGAGCAAAATGTTCACATCCCTATATGTGGAGCTGATAACTGTCAATATTCGAAATCTTGGGGGCGGAGCCAAGATGGCTGAAAGGAAGCAGTAACCTCGCTGAGCTCCTCTGTCACTAAGTCCAAAAGGGCAAATCTGAGCGGATTCCGGAGTGACGGAGCCCAGTGGAAGACAGAGTGTGGCAGAATCCAGCCCAGGAGGTTGCCCAGAGTGTCCGCACAGGTCGAGCGCAGAGCGCGTGGTGTCTGCACAGCTCAGACCTAAGAGCAGGCAAGCAGACTACACCAGAGAGAGAAAAAGCCCCAGCCTGCAGACTTACCAAGGACGAATCGCAGTCATCTCGCAGAGGGAACGGATCATTGGAGCCAGGTAGGAGAGTCGGGCCCCCAGTGGAGAGAGTGGCTTCTCAGGCTGCATTCAGCCCCCAGCCTGGAAGTCTAGAAACTACCTGCCTGTATAATACAGGGGCTGGAATGGAAAAGTAAATTCTAGCTGCTCAGATCCTCCCATCCCTCCTTCATGAAGCAGAAAACCCAAAGATAAGTCTCCCACCCAGACTGAAACCCCAAGTTAATGGAAATAGCCTCAGGCTTGAGAATCTCCAAGAAAGGGTGTAACTGAGACAGCCAGGAATCTGAAGAGAAGAGAGGGAGGGGACCCAACAAGCCCCACCTCACCTCACCAACAAAAGCCTACTTATAGCCCAGGGGTATAGAGGCAGAAATCTGAAGTGGTCAGACTCAACCCCACCTACACATCTACATTCCTCACTGACTTCCCTGACTTAGCCATAAACTAGCCACCCAGAGGTATTCAAAGTCAAGGATCAGGCCCCAAACTCATAGCCTGAGACACTAAGAAACAGGAAGTCACAATGGGAAGGAAGGAAGCTGAAAAGGAGAAGGGGAAGGCAAGAAAGTCTATTCGAGCATACTATGCAGGGCAAGAACAACAAAACACACAGGACAATATAGACTCTCTGCCCACACCAGAGACCACAGAAGGAAACATGATCTGCTCTCAAGCCCAAATAGCATTCCTGGAGGAGCTTAAGAAAAATTTTAAAGACCAAATCAGGGAGGCAATGACCAACTTGGAAAAAGAAAATACCTCCCTAAAAAAGGAACTTCAAAAACTAACTGAAGACCATAATTCACTAAAAATTAGATACAATCAAACTGAAACTCAGAACTCTATGATGCAGCAGGAGTCAATCAAAAAAAAAACAAGATGATCGAAAAATTGCAAGAAAATGTAAAATATCTCACTGGAAAAATAACTGACCTAGAGAACAGATCCAGGAGAGACAACCTAAGAATTATTGGTCTACCAGAAAGCCATGATGAGAAAAGCAGTCTAGACAACATCATCCAAGAGATTGTCAAAGAAAACTGTCCTGAGGTCCTGGAATCAGAAGATAAAATAGCTATTGATAGAATTCACCGGACTCCTCCTGAAAGAGATCCCAAACTGAAAACTCCAAGAAATATAGTAGCCAAATTCCAGAATTATAAGATTAAAGAAAAATTCTACAAGCAGCCAAAAAGAAACAATTCAAATATCGAGGAACTACAGTTAGGATCACACAGGACCTAGCAGCTTCTACATTAAAAGAGCGGAGGGACTGGAATTTGATATTTCGTAGGGCAAGAGAGCTAGGACTACAACCAAGGATTAACTACCCGGCAAAATTGAGCATAATCTTTCAGGCAAGGAGATGGGCGTTTAATGAAGTAAGGGACTTCCAGACTTTCCTAATGAAAAAGCCAGAGCTCAATGGAAAATTTGATCTCCAATTACAAGACTCCAGAAGGACATAAAAAGGTAAACAAGGGTAACATAGACTCACACATGCAGAAGTGCACACACCCACACCCACAAACACAAGCTCATTACCTGGGATGCAACAAGAGCAAAATGTTCACATCCTTATATGTGGAGCTGATAACTGTCAATATTTGAAATCTCTATGATTATCATGACCTGCAAAAGGGTTATACTTAGAGGGTGTGGGTATGAATGCACTAACATGTAGTCTAAAAAAAAAAAAGACTATTAAGGGGATCAAAGGTACTGTAATGGGAAAAAGGAAAGGATGAGCTAGGAAAAGGTAAAATATGCCATCTGAAGAGGCATCAAAACACACTATAGAAGAAGGGAAAGAAAGAGGGAGAGGAACATCATTTAAATACTATTCTCACTGGTTCTGGTTCAAAGAAGGATCAAATTAATCAGTGAAGTTTAAGAATCTAACGTGAATAGACACATAAATTCATTAAATAGAGGAATTGGAGGGAGGGAGAGGAGCACTGTTTGAAATTTACTCTCATTGGTTTGGAATCAAACGGGGAGTAATTTACTCTGATAAGTATAAAATTTTATTGTGTCCTATAGATAGTGGGAGGGTAAGGGGGGGTGAAAAGGAGGAGACTAAAGGGAGGAATTATAAGGGAGGGAAACAGTAGTAAGGGGAGAGGGCAGGTTAAGAAGGGGGATCACTGGGTGGGAACACTGAGGGAGGAGGTGGTCAAAAGGGAAAACTTCAAGGAGGGGAAGGGAGAAGGAAGAAACAAAAACATAAACAGGGGAGGGAATAGGATGGAGGGGAAGAGACACATTTATCAACTGAGGAATTACTTGTATTCATATAGATTTACTCAATTCTCTGTATATTTTAGAAATGAGTCCTTTATCCAAGACATAAGTTATAAAAATTCTTTCCCAACTTTCAACTTCCCTCCTAATCCTGTTTACATTGGCTTTGTTTGTATAGAAGGTTTTCAATTTAATGGAATCAAAATTATCCATTTTGCATTTTATAATGCTCTCTAATTCTTGTTTGGTCATAAAGTCTTCCCCTCTCCACAAATCTGACAGGTAAACTATTCCTTGCTTACCCAGATTGCTTACACTATTAATCTTTATGCCTTAATCATGTACCCATTTAGACTTGATTTTGTTATATGGTGTTAGATAATGGTCTATGCCCAGTTTCTGCCATACTATATTCCAGTTTTCCAAGCAGTTGTTGTCAAATAGTGAGTTATTATCCCAAAAGCTGGGGTCTTTGTTTTTATCAAATAGTAGATTACTATAGTCATTGACTGCTGAGTCTTCTGTACCCAATGTATTCCATTGATCCTCTACTCTATTCCTCAGCCAGTACCAAGTAGTTTTGAGGACAGCTGCTTCATAATACAGATTAATATCTGGTATAGCTAGTTCACCATCCCTAGCATTTCTTTTCATTAATTCACTTGATATTCGGGACCTTTCGTTCTTCCAAATGATTTTTTTCTACTTTTTCTAGTTCTATAAAGTAGTTTTTTGGTAAATTGATTGGTATGGCACTAAATATATAATTTAATTTAGGTAAAATTATCATTTTTATTATATTAGGTTGATCCAGCCATGAATAATTGATGTCTTTCTTTGTGTTATTTTCAATTCCTCACTATCCTCCATGATATTCAATCTGCTGTCAAGGCCTGCTGATTTCACCATTGCAACTTCTCTCCTCTGATATTGCTGCCACTCTTGTGAAGGCACTCATCTCCTCAAATCTGGGCTATTGCAATACCCAGGTGGTTGATCTACCTGCCAGAAGTCTTTCCCCACTCCAATCCATCCTCCATTTGTCTACCAAAGTGATTTTTCTAAAGCAGGGGTGGGGAACCTGTGGCATCAAGGCCACCTATGGCCTTCTAGGGTCTTGGGTCTGGTCTTTTAAAGGAGTCCAAGTGTTACAGAATAAATCCTTTTATTAAAGGGATTCATTCTGTGAAGATTGGATTCAGTCAAAGTGTCACACTTAAGGACAAAGAGGGCCACATGTGACCCCAAGGCCACAGGTTCCTTACCTGTGTTAAATTTTAGATCCAAAGATGTCACCCTCATACTCGAAAAGCTCCATTGTCTCCCTATCACTTCCAGAATAAAATGTAAAATCTTCAATTTGGCATTCAAAGCTCTTTATTACCTAATTTTCTTACACCTACTAGTACCCACCATCACCAAATACAGATACTCTTCGATCTAATGACACTGACCTCCTTACTTTTCCTGAAACAAGGTAATCCATCTCTCAGACCTGAGAATTTTCTCTAGTTGCCCCCATGCCTGAAATGTTCTTTCTATTCATCTCCACCTTTTGGCTTCCCTGGCTTCCTTCACGTTCCTGTTAAAATCCTGTCTTCTAAGGTAATCCCCTCTAGTGTTCTCCTTTTGGTGATTTATTTCCTGTTTATCATATAAAGAGTTTTTGTATACATATTTGTTTGCATGTTGTCTCCCTTATTAGGTTGTGAGCTCCTCAAGGTCACATAATGTCTTTTGCTTTGCTCTGTATCCCTAGCAATTAGCCCAATGCCTGGAATATAGTAGGTGTTTAATTAATGTTTTTTAACCGACTAAAGATATAGCAAAAGTACTTGCAAAGGACTTTAATGGAGTGGGAAGGGGTAAAAGCTATTTTCTTAATCCTTATATTAATTCCTACCTTCCTTGATATAATTAATTAGTAATTCAATAAGGTTGGATGTTTGAACATTGGGACAACCTGTGCTAGATACTCAAGAAAGATAGATAGATAGATAGAGAGATAGATAGAGGCACATAGATATATACAAACATATGCATGTGTATGCACATATGTATGTATGTGTATATATACATATACTTATAAATATATATATACATATATGCATATATACACACATCTTTTTATTCACTTTCAATGTGTTATGTTCATATGTAAGGGTACTGAAATATTCCCACCACATGGCATCATAGGAGTTATATCAAAAAGCCCATTCACTGAAGCTTCTTCCAATTCTATCCCCCAGCTTGGTATTAAATTTGAAATGATAAAAATTGGATTCACTCCTAAGGCATTGTGTTTCCTTAATGTCCCTCATAAGACATTATCTTTGACTTGGGCATGGGGAGGGATTAGTGAAAACTAAATGGAGCAAGTGGCATTTGATTTGTCTTTAAAGGATAAGTAGGAAACCAAGAAGTCCAGTAAAAGGATACATCACGTGCAAAAGCACAATCATGAAAGAGGTCAGATAGGGGAGTTCAATTGACCTGGAGATAAGAGTATTCATGTGGGTATAAAGGGATTGCTCCTGGTCATGTAAAATCTTGAATATCATACAAAGGAAATAAGAAACCATAGAAAAAAAATTGACCTAAGAAGTGAAATGGGCAAATTATTCACAAAATGGATTATTATAGCAGCAATATGAAGGAAAAATCAGAGACATAGAGAGAACAGATAGGAAAATTTAATGGAAGATACATATAATTGTCCAGCTTGGTTGTTAGGGTAGAGTTCTACTAGGGATATGGACTTTATCATAGTAAGCAGAAGGCCAACAACTTGAGAGAGGTGGAGTCAACAGGCCTTGCTAACCAACTGGATGTAAAGGGCGAGGAAGAGTAGAGTCAAAGGTAGCTCATATAAGGCTATTCAGGGACTCATGCACCAGAGCAAGAGTTCTTAACCTGAATGCCTGAAAACAGGTTTCAGGGTTAGGGAAGTCGGGGAAAAAAGTTGGGAAAAAGTGTATAACTGTGTTTATGTGTGTGTATGTGTGAGAAACAGAAAGAGAGACAGACAGAGACTGAGACATAGAGAGAGAGACAGATAGAGATCATCATCATCAACCTCTAAGCTAAATTTAATGACAGTCAATTATGAATTTGTAGTTAAAAAAACCAGTATTCTGAAAAGGACTCTATAGGCTTCAACAAACTACTGAAAATGTCAACACACACACACACACACACACACACACACACACACACACACACAAAAGCTAAGAAACCTTGATTTAGGAAATAGAGTTCATTGTTCTTTATCCCCTTTGCCATTTGCCATCATATGCATCTATTCATTGTCTTTCTGCCCATCTTTTTCTTCTCTCTTTATCTGTCTCTATCTCTCTGTCTCTTCCTCTCTCTCTGTCTGTTTCTATTCCTGTCATTTCTTTTCTGCCTGTCTCCGTCTCTATCTCTGACTCAATTTCTGTCTCTGCCTCTGTCTGCATCTTCATTTCCATTTATTTATCTCTGTCTCTCTGTTTCTGTCTGTCTCTGTCTGTCTGTCTGTCTCTCCTCTCTCCTCCCTCTCCCTTCTCTCTCTCTCTCTCTCTCTCTCTCTCTCTCTCTCTCTCTCTGTCTCTCTCTCTCTCTCTCTCGCCTTTTTCTTTCTCCTTCATTTTCTAGTTTGTATCTTTTTTTTCATGCTTCTTTGCCATGCTGTACTGTGTCCACCTCAATACCACATATATTTCTTCTTCCTCTTAAATGTCATTGTTGAAGCCTTTTTCTGAAAGAGGTTCTTTTTGTAGACCTGCCCTAGGAATATATCCTAGGGCATAAAATGGATGCTTCCAGAATATATCATCACCAAATTTTCTCTAGGTTACTCTGAAGTGTTCTTGACCCTCAACATCCTTAAGCATGTATAGAGTAGAAGCTATTTATGAAGAAAAAATTTGAATCTCATTTTATCTTTCTTCCCCTTTTGTTTTCATATTAATTAGAAATATACTTAACTTGGTCTGGTTATGTACCAAATAGTATAAAATGGAAAAAAATTGGCAATCTTCAGAGGCAGTTCTTCATATTATGCTGAAATTACATTTTCACAGAGCATATAAATCCCTTGCCCATCCCCAGATGTCTAGATTATATGATAAATTTTCATCCTCTTAATAAGCACTGTTTCCTTTTATTTGACTTCATTCTTATATTCTCAAACAAAGATGTTCATCCTTCTCTAGACCAAATTATTGCTTAATATAAACATCAGGGAAGACAACTGGAGTTAAGTATTCTCATAAAATGGGTGCTTTATTTTCCAGATCCTCACATTCATAAATAAAAGGTCTATCATTGGCATTAGGCAGAAAAGTCAATGAAAGCATGGAGCAAAGAGAATTTTCAATAAATGTAATGACTACTAGAAAAAAATGAACAAAACTATTTATGTGAAATTCATTTGATAGACACAACCCATCCTTCTGCCTTACCATAATAGTTAATAACATGAAACAAATACTAGCTTTATATATGGTAATGCCCTCAGTAGTAATATTTCATCACTTTTGACAGGGATTAACATTTGATATCTTTTAGCTCAATTTCAGTCTACATTCTAAAGTATAAATGGAATGATATTGAAGAATCCTTGTGTTTCTTTTTGCAAATGATATTTATAAAACTGTGTGACATCATTTTCCTAATTCAGACTATCATTTTATAAACAATCTTCTGTGAAGACCACATATACAATTTATGCAGAATATCATATATTCAATAACATGTAGCTTGTACAATGTCAAAACCTTGTGAGATTAAGCAACATAGAACAACACAAAAGAGTAATACTCTGGTGCCCACTATTTCTTTTTTAGTCATACACAAAACCCTCAACTCTATCTTATGGTACCTCAGCAGTGATGGGCTAAGAGAGTTAAGGGAAAATCTGGGAGCAAGGTACAGGAGCAAGGGGAATGGACATTCCAGGTCCAGGGGTCAAGATAGAGCAATGGATCAAAAACAGGAAAGATATCAGGGCAGTAGAAATTAACACAGTAGAGAAAAGAGGACTTCAGATCTGAGACTATAGCAGGAACTAATGACTGACTTTCCAGATACTGCAAACTCAGGCTACTGCAACATAGAAATGTATTATTGTTAGATTGTGACAAGGACTTTCTAAATTTGGGCACAAAACTACATACACATATAAATAATATATACGTATATACACACATATATGTGTTTTTATATGTGTATATACACATGCATACATACACATACATCTATACTCATTTAAGCTTATCATATGAATAAAAACTGTTTCTTTAATGTGTGATTTATCCCCCTCATATTTTTAAAGTTACAGTTATATATAAAAGAAAGTTTTTTTAGCTACATACAAATCATGGTACACACTATATTATTTGATGTTTTTATAAGGGCCCAGCACTATCTGTATATCTATCAGTATATATATCTGAATGTTCCATTGGGGTTTTTGTTGATTAGAAAAATATCTCTTTAACTGTTATTGAGTTCTAACATTTATAAAAATATGAGAGAGAGAGAGAGAGAGAGAGAGAGAGAGAGAGAGAGAGAGAGAGAGAAAGGTGGTAAGATGAATTAAATTTCTTTTCTCTGAATATTGACAGGTTAAAGCTTATTTTATGATTGATTGATTGAGCCAGCCCTTCAAAGATATGTTTATTTGTTTGTTTTATTCATTCATTCATTCATTCATTTGTTTAAGAATGACTCCCTTTCCACTGTGTTAGACAAGTGGGGATTTCCTAATCCATTCTAAACCCCTCACACTACACAATAAAAGTACTGAGTGTGCAACTTTAGAGGTCATACTTACTTTCTACTGTAGGTATTTGAGGTCTAAGAACATAAGGGGATAACAACAAACCTCCAGTTTCCCTCATTGAAATCCTCTAAAATAATTTGGTAAGAATGACCTTTCTCTAGTGCTTCATCAAAAAGAAAACACAGTGAATCCATATTCTATAACGTGTATCTCTTAACAATATTTCCATTTCTATGTTCAGTAATTTCACTGTGAAGTCATAAGACTTTGGCAGATAAGCTCATATTTCAGAATTTACTTATATAAAAGATTTTGTTTTAATTTCCTTAATGTTGACATACTCTCTCACCCTCAAACCCCCCAAAATTAATAATTTCCTATACAATTTTGCAATGTCCTATACACATGAGCTGAAATAAATTGGACCTATGCCATTTTAAATAAAATATATTCTTGAAAATTATATGTAACAGCATTTCATTAATCACTTAAAATTAAATTTTATGTGTACTATGGGAACTCAGTGTTTAGATAGTATTGTGGTAAACCACAGAGTCATAGAACAAAAGGAAATTTTGACATTGTCTCCTCCAACTCACTCCTGCACCAATTTTAAATGAGGAAAATAGGCAATTTTTTCCCCACTATACCAATTTATAAATTATTTAAAATTCAATTGTTGGAAAATCTGGTTGCCTTAAGTTGGAGGCACCTCATCAGTGAACTCCACTTCAACAATAGTCAAGAACTTCTTTTTTTCTCTGTCTTTGGTCCTATGAGGGTATTCTAAATAAGGATAATTGTAAGGGCTAAATAATATAATGAAATAACTTCTAAAGAAACATAGTCTGTCTCCAGGTTCATAAACACAAATCCTAGTTTTCCTCTAGAATGTGAGTATGGTTTAAATGGAAAGAGTGCTATACTTCAAGTCCAGAAGATTTGGGATCAAATTCCATTTCCTGAACTTAGTACCTATGTGACCTTAGGCAAGAGGCAAGTCATTTCCTTTCACTCAACCTGTTTCCTCATCTACAAAATAGGGGTAGAAATATTTCCTACCTCATAACAGTGTTGCAAAGATCAAATGAGATAATCTATATAAAATTATTTTTAAACCTCAAAAATTCTCAAAACAATAGTCATTTTAATGTCTCTTCCCCTCAAAATATCAAATAGGAAAAGCAATGTTCTTTAGAATATTAATCACCTTAATGCTTAAAAGCTGTCTCCAAGTTCCTAAGGGATGATTATCTATACAGAAGAAAAGAGTCCCGAAGCAAAGAAATCATTGATCTTTAAAGTAAATAACAAAACTTTAATTTGTAGAGTACACTAGCATTTTCAAAGCTCTTTCACATGTGCTATGAATGCTTAATAGTATCTGCAGCTTAATAGTTTCATTAAGAATTAAAAATTAATTTAAACAAATACCCCCCCATCCTACCAATCAGTTCCTAGTGCCTTCACTGCACCCCATGGCACTCTAATTTGGCTGAGTGGGCATAATTTAGATAAGATGCTTGTTATCTTTGTATGTCAGGCAGCTAATTTTTTAGGTTCTAAATACAGCTTCAGAAAGTGCTCCTGAGTCACTGATAAAAACCAAAGATGATAAAAATCCTGTATTTTCTGCTTTATTTGTGGTAATTTCACTTAATAGCTTCTATTCATCATTTCTTTTTCTCTACCTACTCAGAGCTTCTTCCCAACATATATTGGAAAGAGAATTTGAAGGGCAAGATGAGATAAAACATATGTAGGGGCTGTCACTAGTTTGGACCACCATCCAGGCAGTTGAATCTCACCCAATTGTTTAAAGTGATCATCATTAGTCATAGGGTAATCTTGCATGATAAAGTATTTTATGTGCAATCTTTAGAAACACATGCCTCTGTCATGGGGAAACTAATAAGGCACCTGCTTTGGGTATGGTAGGAAATAAAGACAGTAAAAAAGGGAGCTGAATGAGCTAGAAAATGTCTGATCCAAAGCAGATCTAAAGTCCTAAGTCCATGATTATTTGAAAAACAGACAGTAACCTTTTCTTCTTTTTCTCTCCTTTCACTTTTATTTTGAAAGTGCTCCTTCAGACACATTTTTATTTAATTTAATATGATTGGGGACTTTTTTCTCCTAAAATAAAAAAAGTCCGTTTTAATATGAAAACAGCTTATGTTTTGTGAGTCAGTCATGTGAAGAAGTAGGGAAAGAGAGCTCTTAACCAATGAAATTTAGCCCCTTTGCTCACTAGCCCACTGCCATCAAAAAAGTATGTCTTCTTTACATGCTTTTACCTTGTAAAAAGAAAGAATACTTTTATAATTTAGAAAATGGCTGTAGATGTCCAGCTTCCTTCTTTTAGGCTCTGACTGGTGGATATTTCAGTTCAGTTGAATTAATTTGAACTCAGTGCAGTGAAGATTTTTAAAATATATATCATAGGCAATCTACTATACTAGCCACTAGGCACACAAAAATGGAAATGGGGCAGAGTAGAATGGCACATATACTGATTGCAATAATGTAAATAAAAAAATAAAAGAAGGCTGAATTTTGTATAATTGTAATGACCCATTTGGGGGCCAAAGAAAAAATAAGGAAATATACCATGATCCTTTGGTTAGAGAAGTGGGGCTGTATGAATGTATGATGTCACACAGCCCACCCAACAGGATGAAAAGGTCAGTTGGTTTTGCTGGACTATTTCTCCTTTGTTACAAGAGTATAGTAGGCTCCCTGGTGAGACACAAGGATAGTGACCATAGCTAGAAATAATTGAAAAGTAAAAAAAAACAAAAAAAAAAACAATTTTTTTGTTTACGTGGCACAAGCTCTTTCCTCAAGAAATTAATATTCTGTTAAAATTAAATGGGATAGGCTAATTCTGGATTTGTGATTTCATTAATATAGGGATATCTTAGAACTCAAAGTTTTAAAAGCAAATGTGAAAAATTGTTTTTACACATAACTGGGGAATAAGATACACAGACAGTGTGGCATAGAAATCTAGCTAACCCTATAGGAAAATAGGAGAAAAGGGGGACAAGAGAAGAGGGGTGGTAGAAGGGAGGGCAGATTGGGGAAAGGAGTAATCAGAATGAACACCATCATGGGATGGAGGGAAGGGAGAGATGGGGAGAAAATTAGAAATTCAAAATCTTGTGGAAGTGAATATTGAAAACAAAAATAAATAAATATTTTTTAAAGAAATGATGGGAGGAGATGGAGGCAAGATGGCAGAGTAAAAACAGGAACATTTCTGAGCTCTGCTCCAGTCACTTCCAATACCTGTAAAATATGACTCTAAACAAATTTTAGAGGTAAAGAACCCACAAAGTGACAGAGAGAAACAAACTGAGGGCAGCCTGGCAGGACAAGAGGAAGAGTCTCTCACACCAAGGTGGGAGACCAGTGCATTCCCACATGAGCCGAATGGTTCCAGCCCTGGAGTGGCTCCAACCAGTGGCACAGACAGGCTAGAGCAGACTTCAGGAGAGTGAGTCACCAGAAGTTCTGGTGGTTTCCAGACTTCTCAACCCATAAACACCAAAGATAAAGTAAAAGGTCAGTGGGGAAATTTGTTGGAACTAGGTGATAGAAGAACATGGTCTGGCCCCTGCCCCCAGGGCAAGAGTTGGTGGAGGCACAGCAGCTGCAGCTGCTGCCCTGTGGCTGCCTCCAGAGCTCGTGGCCTGAAGATTGTAGGTGGACCAATTGACCATTCAGAGAGTAATCACTCTTGCTTTGACCTGCTTAAATATGGATTGCAGTGTTGGGTGGTGGTCCGGGTGTGTGTGGCCAGTGTGTCAGAGCTTGAGGTGTCTGTAGAGAAGGTGCCCTCCTCATAGCTCCAACAACATTTGTGAAAACCCCAGCAATTTGGGATATAGCTCTCTCCATTCTGAAGGCAGAGTTATACAGTGGCAAAGAGCTTTAAAGTCAAGTAATTGTTTGGCAAGATGAGCAAGCAGAGGGAGCACAATCAGACCACAGAATCCTTTTTTGGGAAAAAAGGAACATAACATGGAACCAGAAGAAATCAATGAAGTCAAAATTCCTGCATCAAAAGCTTCCAAGAAAAATATGATCTGGTTACAGGCCATGGAGGAGCACAAAAAGGATTTACTATTAGACTACCTGAAATACCAGTCTTTCACAATATAACTACTATGAAAAAATTTATATAACTACTCATGTACATCTTATATAGAATTACTTATCTTCACAGTGGGGGTGAGTGAAGAGGGAAGAAGGGAAAGAATCTGGAAATAAAAGTTTTAAAAACAAATGTTAAAAAATTGTTTTTCACATGCAACTGGGAAATAAGCTATATAGGCACTGGGGTATAAAAATCCATCTTGCCCTACTAGAAAGTTAGAGGAGGGCATGGGATGGATATAAAAGAGAGCAGGTTGAGTGAAGGGATATTCAGTAGGCTCACTCTCTTGGGGTGGGGGGAGTAGGGGAAAGATGGAGAGAAAATGTGTAACTCATAATCTTGTGGAAATGAATGTTGAAAACTAAAAATATTTTTAAAAAAGGAAAAAAAAACAAAAGATCAAGGATGTATGGAGGAGAGCAGCTATTTTGGTGAATGTCATAGAGGTCATATCATATGAAGATCTGTTTAAGGAATGGGTGGGTATGGAATCTCCATTAGCTTATGTGGCTCTTCCTTAACATTTCTCTTCTAGTCTGCTGGTCACTTCTGGAACTGGTAGACATGGAACCAAAGTTCATGAAGGTTTAGAAGATCTTCTACCAGCTAATGGTTTTGTCTGGATTCCTTAGATTCAACATAGGATGATTAGTCATTGTTCTTTTAATTCAAAGTCCAGAGACTTTTCTAATACTATTTTGAGACTTCTGCTACAACTCATGTAGAGAAGCAAAGGCTCTAACTCACCCTATTGACTTATTTTTCCAGGTCTTTGACTGCTAATGTGGGTGTTTCCTTTCTAAGAGATTATTGGCTCAAGGATTCAGGCTTGCTGTTAGAGTACAGAGTAATGTGAGTAGTCTGGTGCCTTAAGATTTAACTATCTCTCCTTTTAGTCAAGGAGTTTTGTTCTTTTAGAGATGCATCACTCTTACTTCTTTCAGGAGAAGGAGGGTCCAGAGGTCTGATGTCATCAGTGTAGGGAACTTCTCATATGGACTATTTGTGTCTAATGGTAGCCATCTCTAGAGTGGGGAGAGGGAGAGAGAAAAGGGAAAAAAGGAGAAATTTATATAACTTCATTATATATTTAAAAGGAATAGCAAGTTATACATAGTAGATTTGCAGTTTTATGTGTAATCATTTTTTATTATGTTATGGAAATGCTTGTTTTATTCCATAGGTTAAATATATGATAAATGCAAAAAAAAGAAAATCCCTATCATCAAATAGGCTTATAACATATATTCTCCGAGAGTTTTTGGTTATGTATCTTGCCTGTTGTGATCTATTTAGTATGTGTGAGAGGCCAAACTTGAAACCGTCTTCCTGTCTCTGTCTCTGTATATGTCTCAGTCTCTGTGTCTCTGTGTCCCTGTGTCTTTTCCTCTCTTCTCTTCTCTTCTCTTCTCTTCTCTTCTCTTCTCTTCTCTTCTCTTCTCTTCTCTTCTCTTCTCTTCTCTTCTCTTCTCTCTCTCTCTCTCTCTCTCTCTCTCTCTCTCTCTCTCTCTCTCTCCCCCCTCCCTTTCTCTGTCTTGTTTAAATTATTATGTGACTTCCTGTTTAACTACTTTCTATAAAATTTCACAATTTTCTTAAATTTTTAATTAAAAAATTCAGTTCCAAATTTTCTTCCTGCTCCCTTATATACCCATTAAGAAGGCAAGAAATGCAATATACATTATACATAGGAAGTCAAGCAAAACATATTTCCACATTAGCCATGTCCAAAACCACAAACAAACAAAAAACAAAACAAGAAAAAATAAAGTGAAAAAGTTTTCTTCAACTTGCTCTCAGATTCCATCAGTTTTCTATATGGATAATGAAAGAATTTTTCATCATGAGTCCATTGGAATTATAATGTATCTATGTATTTGTCAGAGTTGCTAAGTCATTAGCAGTTGATTACCATTATAGTATGGTTATTACTGTATATAATATTCTCCTGGTTCTGCTTATTCACTTCACATTAGTTCACAGAAGTCTCAGATTTTTTTTCTCAAACTGTTCCCTTCATCATTTCTTAGTATCCCATCACAATCACACACCATAATTTGTTCAACCATTCTCCAATTGATAGCATTCCCATAGTTTCAAATTATTTGCCACCACAAAAGGGAATGCTATAAACATTTTTATACATGAGTCATTTATAATTTTCTCTGATCTCTTTGAAGAATAGACCTAATAGCATTAGTACTGGATCAAAAAAATATACATTATTTTATAGCCCTTTGGGGTATACTTGAAAATTTTTCTCCAGAATAATTGGAGCATTTCAGTGCTCTACCACTAGGGCATTACTGTACATATTGTCCCATATCCCCATTAATATTTGCTATTTTCCTTTTCTGTCATGTTAGTCAATCTGAAAAGTTTGATGTGGTAACTCAATATTGTTTAAATTGGCATTTCTCTAATTATTAGTAATTTAGAACATGTTTTTTTTTTCATGTGACTGGATAGGTTTGATTTCTTCTGAAAACTATCTGTCTATATTATTTGACTAATTATCAATTACAAAATTTTTCTTATTTATATAAATTTGGTTCAGTTCCCCATATATTTGAAAATGAGACCTATTTCAAAGAAACTTATGATAGTTTGTATGCCGGTTTTCTTCTAATTTTGGCTGCAATGATTTTGTTTTGCAGTACATTTTAAATTTTAGATGATCAAAATTATCCATTTTATCCTCTTATGATCCTTTCTAGCTCTGTTTGGTCATAAACTCTTCCTCTACCCATAGATCTGATAGGCAATTTTTTTTCTTATGTTCACCTAATTTGTTCATATCACCTTTTATGTCTAAATCACATACCCATTTTGATTCTATCTTGGTATATGGTACGAAATGTTAGCCTATGTCTAGTTTCTTCCAGACTACTTCCTATTTTTCCCAAAAGTTTTTGTTGAATAGTGAGTCCTCACCCTAATAGCGTGGATTTGGAGGTTTATTAAACACCAGATTCCACTTCTCCCTTGCTTCTGTATATTGTGTACCTGAACAGCCAGGTAACATAATAGATAGAGTTTCTGGCCTAGAGTTAGGAAGACTCATCTAAGTTCAAATCTGGCCTCAGATATTTACTAGCTGCAAGACCCTGGGCAAGTCACTTAAACTTTTTGCCTCAGTTTCTTCATCTCTAAAATGAGCAAGAGAAGGAAATGGCAAACCACTTCAGTATCTTCACCAAGAGAAAGTCAAATGGGGTCACAAAGAGTCAGACATGATTGAAATAACTGAACAAATGCAAGACACTATGTTTAGGGTTTTCTGCGGTCATTTTGAAGGAGAGGTTTTTGGGGAAGTTTAGCAGTTGTGATCTTTCCCTCTACCATATTGAGTCTGACTCCTTTATTTTTGTCTTCTGTTTAATCACATTTTTGAAACTGCATCACATCAGATTATCTGGGGAGTCTTTTGTCTTCCAATAAAAAGCCAAGGGTTCTACAAATTCAGTCCCTGCCTTCTTCCCTTTCAGAAACCATACAAATTAATGGGAAGAGAAAGTGTTAAAAAAAAAAAGTTAGCCTCAGGTGCAAGGATAATTTTCCCCCTGTCTAGGTGTAATCTCAGGCTATCGAATGTAAATATGGCCAGCAAACCTTTCTGATTTTTGATAATGCACTCAATAGTATTCACAAAGTAGTGAGTATGAGCACAAATAGTATTTCCTCAGTTCTTGAATATTTGGCTTAAATATTTTCTGAAACTTTAGGTTTTCCTCTGACTTGCACTGCCATCTGAAGACTTCTGTAACAAGTAACTACATTTCATCCAATTTGTGACTCCTTGACTTTTATTGTTTCAGCTCTTGCCTTAATCTCTGATTATCAGTTCCTGGAGAGAAAGGAAGCAGCAAAAATCCTCAACTCTGAGTTTAGACTCAGATCATGTCTTTGTTTCAAGGAGTCTATTCCACTGAAGCATGGATACTTGTAGCACCCCTGTCAAGTATATGCTGTAAAGACAAGCCTTGACACCTGAACTTAGAACAGAATAAGTGGACTGGATAAAAAGAGTAAGGTATGTCTAGTTAATAGTTGCTTTTGGAGATAAGCAATGCTTTGATGATATTTCTGTCTATGTTATTCTTTATTAAATAAAATACCCATGCTCCTCCCATTTACCTATATCACTAGTTCAGCAATAGAAGGAGGTGTAGTACTTTGGGTCTAAAATTAAATTGTGATAAAGTTCAATTGCCTGTTTCCTCTTTGCTGAATGCTTATTTCTAATGTTGTCTGTCATCCTTTTTCTTTTTAGGTTGGCGATGTTTTTATCAATTCATTTCTTTTTTTGACGTGTTGGGTGTTTCACTGCAAACAACCATCACTCCACACAGTATCTTCTCATGAAAACTAGCCAAGAAAAATTGCCTAATTGCAATTGATAGTACATGCTACTTCCAATTGTACTGTGTATGGGCAGGGTGGTGGTCAATAATGGCCCAGTTCTTAGCATATGTAAAGATGTCTCCTTCTTAATGTGTTATAGAGAGCATAGCAGGTATTAAATGTTTGATTCTAATACAACATGTGGAACTTTGGAAGACTAGTTTTTAATCAAAAATGATGGCAGTATTCTTATGACATCATGACAAAATCTTTTAATTGGTTGTAGAGTTAGAATTACCATTCAAAATGAAAGTGGTCAACTGGGACTGAATTTGCATAGAAAAGGGACAACATAAAGAATTTCTCCAATGGGATACCATGTGTCCATGCATACATAATACCCTGTATCTTTTATGTGTTCTCTTTTTTGATCCTGGGGTAAAATAGTATCTGGATATGAAATTGCCCAGGCAGTTACCTTGTGAGTTTGGGAGGTCTAGATGTTCCATCCAGAGGCCTCAGCAGATATCCCAGCACAGTTAGCAGCAGAGTTTGCCAAGGCAGTAGTGGACTACAGTGGAAGAAGTTCCTGTAGGTGGATGTGTAGAGACAGTGAAATAAGAATGATGGTGGCATCAGAAAAAAATGCTAAGGAGATTAATAGAATTTTAGAAAAGTCATATATGAGAGATATTGCTGGAGGAAATTTAATGGGTAAAGAAAACAGTACACTTTTTTTTCTGAGATGTACATGTTACCATCATAAAACAATAATAATGTATTAGTGCATAAAAATCTCACAACCAAATGCAGAACAGCAGAAGTATTAAATGCATATTTTTCAGACCATAATAAATAAAATTATATTCAATAAAGGGACATGGAAATATAGATTAAAATTAATTGGAAACTAAATAATCTGATCCAAAAGAATAAGCAGGTTAAAGAACAAATCATAGAAAGAATAAATAATTTCATTCAAGATAATGACAGCAATGAGAAACATACCAAAATTTATAGGATGCAACCAAAGCAGTACTTAAGATAAGATTCATACCTTTTAATGCTAACATCAATAAAATAGAAAAAAAAAGCAGATCAGTGAATTGGGCAAACAATTAAAAAAAAAACTTGAAAAGAAACTAATTAGAAATCTGCAATTAAATACCACACTGAACTCCTGAGAATCAAAAAAGATATTAATAAAATGGGAAGTAGGAAAACCATTTACCTTATAAATAAAGCAAGGAACTGATTGTATGGGGGAGAAAAGAATAAATTAGAGAAACCATTGGTTAATTATATTTTTAAAAAGATAGAAGAAAGTCAAATTGCCTGTATCTAAAATGAAAAGGTTTCATTTACCACCAATGAAAATGAAATTAAAGGAATTATTAGGAGATATTTTGCTAATTATATGCCAATAAATTGAACAATCTAAGTGAAATGTAAAATAATATTTACAAAAATATAAATTGCCCAGGTTAAGAGAAGAGGAAATAAGATACTTTAAAAACTATTTTAGAAAAAGAAACTGAACAAGTCGTAAATTAGATCCTTAAGGGAAAAAAAATTACTGAAACAGAAGGATTTACAAATGAATTTTACCAAACATTTAAAGAACAATAAATTTCAATATGATATAAGCAACGTGGAAAAATAGGCAAAGAAGGAGTCTTTTCAAATTACTTTTATGACACAAAAATGGTGATAAACTAAACCAGGAAAACCCAGACAAAAAATCTAAAGATCAATTTACCTAATGAATATTGATGCAAAATCTTTTAAAAATATTAACAAGGATATTAAAGCAATATACTACAAATATCATACACTATTATGAGGAGTGATTTGTGCCAGGAATGGATGCCTAGTTCAATATTAGGAAAACCACCAGCATAGCTGACCAAACAAATAAGAATATGAAATATGAAATATCATATAAGCTAGAAACCTGAAGCAAGGATGAACATTATCACCACTATCCTTCAATATTGTTCTATAAATGCTAGCTACAGAAATAAGAGAAGAAAAATAAATTGAAGGAATTAGAATTGTATTCACTCTTTGTAGCTGATATAATGATTTATTTTTAAAAATTAGGATAATCAAAAAATTGAAGGAATTAGAATTGTATTCACTCTTTGCAGCTGATATAATGATTTATTTTAAAAAATTAGGATAATCAAAAAACTGGTTGAAATTATAACTTCAGCAAAGTTTCTGTAAAATAAATAGCATTTTGGTATAATACCAACAAAGTCCAGAAGGAGGAGATTAAAATGAAATTCCAGTTTAAACAACTGTAGATAACATAAAATACTTGAGATTCTACCTATCCTGACAAACCCAACAACTATATGAACACAATTGCAAAATACTTTTCACATAAATAAAGATAAATTTAAACAACTGGAAAAATATTAAACGCTCTTAGGTAGGCTAAGTCAATGCAATAAAATGACTCTTCTACCTAAATTAATTTATTTGTTGCAATACTGATCAAACTACCAAAATATTTTTTTTAAAGCAATTGGGGTTAAGTAACTTGCTCAAGGTTACACGGCTAGTCATTATTTGTGTGTGGGTGCTCATTTTCTGAGGCCGGATTTGATCTCGGGTCATCCCAACTCCGAGGCCTGCGCTCTTACTCACTGCGCCACCTAGCAGCCCCTTTAGGGCAATTGGGGTTAAGTAACTTGCCCAAGGTTACACGGCTAGGTTTTTTTGTTTGTGTGGATTAAGTGTCTGAGGCCGGCTCCAAACTCAGGTCCTTCTGACTCCAGGGCCGGCGTTCTATTCACTGTGCCACCTAGCCACCCCAAACAACCAAAATATTTTATAGAGCCAACAAAACGTACCAATATAATTCAACTGGAGGAACAAAAAGGTAAGACTATCTCGCAAATCAATGAAAAAAATGTGCAGGATAATGGCTTAGCAATACCAGATCTCAAACTGTATTACAAAACAGTCATCACTAGGGGGTGGAGCCAAGATGGCTGAATAGAAACAGCACATCCAAGCCACTCTGCCCCCAGATTTCCTCCAAACTATGTAAAAGGGGACTCTGAACAACTTCTGGAGCCCCAGCACCCAGAGAACGACACAGAGAAGCTAACCTCCTGCTGAGGACAGCCCAGCAGCCCTGCAGGAAGGACCAGCACAACACTCTGGGAGCTGGCAGCACAGCACTCAGAGGGCAGAGAGCCAAGCACAGCTAAACACCTGAGTCTTGGTTTTATCCCCAGGGCAGCAGGGCCAGCAGCAGGCTGGAGGGACCCCAGAACACCAGCACTTGTGGCCATTCCAGAATTATCAACATAGACATGCATAGGACAAAGTGAGAGGTTAGTGCCCTATGGACTTTGGGACCAGTATTTGGGGAATGCGTCAGCTCCCTCCCCTGGGGGCTAGAAGCTGATGAGGAGACACGCCATTTTGTAGTTTTCAGAGGCAGCCTCAGCTCCTGGCCTGCGAACTGTAGGGAGATCCAGCGATCAGTCTCGGCGGGGTAATCACTCTTGCTTTAACCTCCCTGGATCTGGATTGTGATCTGGGGTGGAGGTCGTGGGTGAGTTTCCAACTTGCCAGAAACGGAAGTTTGCCCCACACACACATTTGGGGCAAAAGTTCCTGTCTGGCACCAGGCCATACTGTACCAACAAGCCCCAAAGTCAAGTAATTAAGTAGCAACATGCCAAGGCAAAGGAAACAAATTAAACAAAAAAAAAATGAACCTTAGACTCCTACTTTGGGGGCAAAAATGATCAAAGCATAGAGAGAGAGGAGGACTGTGAGGCCAGAAGTCCTGCTCCAAAAGCCCCAGGGGAAAACATGAGCGGGTTGCAGGCCATAGAGGACCTTAAGAAGGACTTTAAAAATCAAATGAGAGAAGTGGAGGAAAAATTGGAAAGAGAAATGAGAAGTATGCAGGAAAAGTATGAAACGAGGGTCAACAGCCTGATTGAGGAAAACAACTCCTTGAAAAATAGACTAACTCAAATGGCAAAGGAGGCCAAAAAGGGCAATGAGGAGAAGAATGCCTTTAAAAGTCGAATTTGCCAGATGGAAAAAGAATCTCAAAAGTTCACTGAGGAGATTCATTCCTTCAGAGTTAGACTGGAGCAAATGGAAGCTAATGACTTAATGAGAAATCAAAATACTGTTAAGCAGATCCAAACAAATGAAAGATTAGAAGGCAATGTGAAATATCTCATGGGAAAAACCACTGACCTGGAAAATAGATCCAGGAGAGACAATTTAAAAATTATTGGACTACCTGAAAGCCATGATCAAAGAAAGAACCTAGAAATCACCCTTCAAGAAAGTGTCAAGGAAAACTACCCTGACGTTTTAGATCCAGAGGGCAAAAGAGAGATTTAAAGAATCCACAGATCACCTCCTGAAAAAGATCCCAAAAAGAAAACTCCCAGGAATATTATAGCCAGGTTCCAGAATTCCCAGATCAAGGAGAAAATACTACAAGCAGCCAGGAAGAAACAATTTCAATATTGTGGAAACACAATCAGAATAGCCCAGGACCTGACAGCTTCTACACTGAGGGATTGAAGGGCATGGAATATGATATTCTAGAGGGCAAAAGAGCTGGGACTGAACCCAAGGGTCACCTACCCAGCAAAACTGAATATTTTGTTTCAGGGGAAAATATGGTCATTCAGTGGAATAGAGGACTTTCAAGCATTCTTGAGGAAAAAAACAGAGTTGAATAGAAAATTTGACATCCAGACACAAGAAACAAGAGATGCCTGAGAAGGTAATCAGGGAAAAGAAATCAAAAGGAAGTTATCAAAGTTGACCTATTTACATTCCTACATGGAAAAAACAATAACTTTGACTGATGAAACCTTTCTCAGTATGAAAATAATGGAAGAAGGGTGTATGGTCATATGAATACATATGTGAATGTGTGTATATATGTTTACAGTTATACATGGATAGAGGGCATAGGTTGAATTTGTTGGGAAGGGATGATACTTAAGGGGTGAAATTATGAGGTGAGAGAGGAAAGTGGCAAGAGGAGATGGGGAGAGACAGGGTAGGGCAAAGTATCTCATGTAGAAGAAGCAAGGGGAAATGGTTGCAAGGGAGGGGGAGAATGGGAAGGTCAAAAAGGCAAAACCACATTCTCACTGAATTTGGTTCAGGGAGAGAATGACATACATACTAAATGGGATATCTCAACCTGCAGCAGAATAGGGGGAAGGGGGATGAGAGGAGGCATGATGGATGGAAGGGCATCCTTGGGGGGAAGGGAGATTGGAAGTACCCACTGTAGAAGAGGGACAGCATCAAGTAGGGAATGGATCAGGTGGGGGTTGGGATGAGTGGGAGGGAATTATAAGCAGCCTTGTACAATATATCTACTATAGTAATATTTTTCATAGCTAGAAATGTACAACACATACTGAATTACTTATCTTCCCAGAGGGAATGGGTGACAAGAGAGGAAAGAAATGGATCTGAAATTCAAGGTTTTAAGACTAAATGTTTCAAATATATATAAATACTATTTAAAAAAATCAAAGCAATCATCATCAAAACAGTGTGGTACTGACTAAGAAAGAGTGGTGGATTAGTGGGATAGGTTAACATAATACACAGTAGGAAATTACCATAGTAATCTAGTGTTTGACAAACTCAAAGATCAAAGGTTTTGGTACAAAAAGGCACCATTTGGCAAAAATTGCTGGGAAAACTGGAAAGCAGCTTGGTAGAGACTAGATATATAGCAATATTTCACACCATATATGAATATAAGTTCAAAATAATTACATGATTTAGACATTAAGTATATATTATGAGAAATTAGTGGATCATTGAATATTTTACCTGTTTGATCTATGGAGAAGAGGAAAGGGGTGGAGTCAAGATGGAGAAGTGAAAACAGGAATTCACCTGAACCCCTCTGTGAACTCCATCAGTAAACTCTAAAAAATGAATATGAATGGATTTTAGAGTGGTAGATTCTATTGGGATATGGAAGATTTCCAGTTCAGGAAAGTGTGCAAACAGGGCTGGGCAGGGGGAGCACAGAGCATGGAGTATGGAGGCTGCATCAAAACAGACCACAGCAGAGCCAAAGTGAGCTAGTCAAGTCAATTCAACCCCCATTCATTCAATTTGGTACTAGAAATGTTAGTTGTTGCAATAAGAGAAGGGGGAAAAAAATCAAAGGAATTGGATTAGGCAAAGAAGAGACTAAGCTATCAGTCTTTGCAGATGATATGATGATATACTTAGAAAATCCTAGAGAATCAATTTAAAAACTACTTGAGATAATGAATAAATTCATAAATCCACAGAATTCCTATATATTTCTAGTGAAATCCAACAGCAAGAAAGAGAAATTCCACTTAAAGTTACCATCAACAGTATAAAATATATGGGAATCTACCTGCCAAAACAAACCCAGGAACTATATGAACACAATTACAAAACAGTTTTCACATAAATAAAGTCACATGTACATAACTGGAAAAGCAACAGGCTAGGTCTAGCTCATATAATAAAAAATGACAATTTTACCTAAATTAACTTACCTATTTAGCACCAAACCAATCAATCTACCAAAACATTATTTTATAGAGCTAGAAAAAAATAGTAACAAAATTCAATTGGAAGAACAAAAGGTCCAGAATATCAAGGGAATTACTGAAAAGATATGCTAGGGAAGGTGGCCTAGCCATACCAGATTTTAAAATGTATTATAAAGCAGCAGTCATCCAAACGACTTGGTAATGGCTGAGGAACAGAGTAGTGGACCAGTAGAATAGATTAGGTACACAAGACAAAGGAGTCAATGACTACAGTAATCTACTGTTTGGCATACCCAAAGACCCTAGCTTCTGGGATAAGAACTAAGTATTTGACAAAAACTGCTGGGAAAACTGGAAAATAGTATGGCAAAAACAGGGCATAGAACAATGTCTTACCCTGTATACCAGTATAAAGTCTAAATGGGTACACGATCTAGATATAAAGTCTGATACCATAAGCAATCTAGGAGAGCAAGGGATAGTTTACCTGTCAGATTTATGGAGAAGGGAAACATTTATGACCAAACAAGAGATAGAGAGCATTACAAAATACAAAATCCATAATTTTGATTACATTAAATTGAAAAGTTTTTTTTTTTTAACAAATAAAGCCAATGTAACCAATATTAGGAGGGAAGTGGAAAATTAGGAAATAATTTTTACAACCAATGTCTCTGATAAAAGTATCATTTCTAAAGTATAGAGAGAATCAAGTCAAATTTATAAGAATAAAAGCCGTTCCCCAATTGATAAAAGGTCAAAGGATATGATCAGGCAGTTTTTAGAGGAAGAAATTAAAGATATATATAAGCATATGAAAAATATTTTAAATACCTACTGATCAGAGAAATGCAAATCAAAGCAACTCTGAGGGACCACATATTACCAGTCAGATTGGCTAAGATGACAAAACAGGAAAATGATAAATGCTGGAGAGGACGTGGAAAAATTGGAAAACTAATGCATTGTTGGTGGAGTTGTGAACTGATCCAACCATTCTGGAGAGCATAGAGGAACTATGCCCAAAGGGCCATAAAAAGTACTTATCCTTTTACCCAGAAATACCACCTCTAGAGCTGTGTCCCAAAGAGATCATAGAAGTGGGAAAAGGTCCCTTATCTATAAAAAATATTTATAGCAGCACTTTTATTTTTTGGTGGCAAAGAACTGGAAATCAAGGGGATGTCCATCAACTGGGGAATGGCTAAACAAGTTATGAATATATGAATGTAATGGAATGCTATTGTGCTATAAAATGAGGGAAAGAGAGACTTCATAATAACCTGGAGAGACTTATAAAAACTAATGCTGAGTGAGTAGAGCAGAACCAAGAGAACTTTGTACACAATTATAAACTGTGAAGACTAACTTTGATAGACTGGACTCCCCTCAGCAATGCAAGGCTAGAAGACTACTCCAAAAGACTCATGATGGAAAGGGCTATCCACATCCAGAGAAAGAACTACAGAGTTTAAATGCAGATTGAAGCAAACTACTTGCTCTCTCTCTTTTGTGTTTTGTTTTGTTTCATTCCTTCTTTCTCATTGTTCGTGCCATTCATTGTAATTCTTCCTTACAACTTGTGGGGTATTTAATGTGACAGTATCTGTGGAACCTATATCTGATTTGGATGCCACCATAGGGGGGAAGGGGAAGAGAAGGGAAGAAAATTTGGAACTCAAGGGATTGTGTAACTGAATGTTGTAAACTAAGAGCAAATTAGTAAATTAAAATTATATAAGAGGGGGGATTATGAGGAAATAAGAGATAGAGAGCATTACAAGATATAAAATGGACAATTTTGATTGTATCAACTTAAAAAGTTTTCTCCAAACAAAAATAATGCAGCCAAGATTAGAATAGAAACAGAAAAAGATGCTTCAAGTCTAATTTAGTCATGCAGATAATCTGACACTCATTGACAGTTAAGGATGGTAAGACTTGAGGGAAAACATCCAGAAGCCACTAATTAGTAGAGTTTTCCTTCTCTTTACATTTAGATACAGAGGAGGGATCAAGTCACAATAAAGCGATCATTTCTTAGAAGGTCAAACCAAGGAAGTAAGGAACTATAGTGAGAAAGACAACCTAAGGTAAACTGGAAGGAAAGAGGAATAATTTCTTCAATGGTACCTTTAGTATACATTCTTAGGTCTAGCTCAGTGGTCAACCACAAGGTCTTCTCTTCACCACACAATAATGAGAAAGAAAATATTTAAAGAATACCTACACATGTATCATCACAAATGTTCAGAAATGGGATACCAAACATCCATGTGATTTCCTAAAGCATGTTGACAAGACTGAAGCTTCATTGGGCAGTTCTCTGTTATGCCTTCTTATTTTTTATGTACATGTTCATTTTCTTAAATATAATAAAACCTGTTTAAGACAATGAATTTTTTTCACTCTTGTCCCATACCCACAACCTGACATATGTGGTAGGCACTTAATTTTACAGATATTAGTAATATAACTCCGATTATGTAAAAGTTTTACGGAATTTTTTTTGATGTTGAAAAGGGCACCTCATACTAGAAAATATTGCATTTAGATATTTCCTGCAAGGGGAACTCAGCTTTTAATAGTCATTTCTTCCTTTCCCTAGCCTGACATTACAAAAGAAAAAAAAACAACAATGCTTTTTTGTGATTTGATATGCCTTCCATATCCAAATAAAAGGGAAAAGGGAGCTTTTTGAGCTAGTAACTTTAAAGTGTCTCTCCCCAAATCTTGTGATCCTTAACTACCAAACTGGATCAGATACCTGGGTGCCTAAATTATATCCTAAGTTCTCTTTGCTTCTTTTCTCTCCTTTGTTACCTTTTTTTAATGAATAGAAGATCTATATTTCACAAATCCTTTAATTACTCCATAGTTTACAATTTGGCTTTCTGTCAGAACCAGCAGCTACTGAAAGGGGCCCTGTCCTGTTTTTCTTTCCTTTTTGCTGAAGATTTTAAAGACATATTCTAAACATAATAGAACTATTTTTAAACAGTTAAAGTAATTTCCTCATGGGAGAGAAAAATGTTTCCTGGATTATAGCAATTTCCGTAGAGGGCCTATTTCAGAAGACTGGGAGAGCATGGGGCATACTCACTAACAGAGTTATTTGGCCAGGAAAGTATATAAAATACATGAACACAACAGCTAAATCTGGGGCTGCCCTGTCCAACTAGAAATGGAGAAATCAGTTTTTTAACTACCAACCTACTATAGAATACTGTTTTCTGAAAGTCATCATAAAATTTTAGTGAACAATAGGGTCTTTGAGCTGGAAGTGTTTTCAGATGCTATCTTGTTTAGCCCTCTTATTTTTCAGATATGGACAGTGAGGCATAATGAGGTCATATGGTTTGCCAAGGTTACAAAGTGAGTTAGTGGCAGAATGTGGATAGATCCCAGATTTCTTTACTTGCACTCAGTATTCTTTTCCCTATACCTTCCAATGTTGAAAAGAATATAATAGATAGAAGAGTGACTAGAACCATTAGAAAAGAATATGAAAGTCTAGGTAAGAGGTAAGATAGATACAGAAAGATCATAAATTAAACAGAAAGGAGAGACAATTGCAAAAGACATTTTGAAGGGAAAAAATGAGAGGATAATTGACAATTTAATGAAGGTAGTCAGAGAGAAGAGAAATTAATGATAACTGCTAGATCTGAGCCTGAGAGAGGACTCCCAGCTTCTATTCTATCCCTTCTCCAATTTGAATTCTGTATAACGGAAATCATAATTTTCCTAAAGCACAGACATGATCATGTCACTCTTAGGAATCAAGAATTTTGGTGCTACTTCTAGAACAAAATACAAACTTTTAGCTTTGCATTTAAAATGTTTCATACTTGGCTCGTAGATTCCATTCATCTGTACAACCAAAATCACAACTGGCAGAGGGACACATTGGTTTTATTTTTATTTTATTTTTTAGTTAAATTTTATCTTTATTTTTAGTTTACATCATTCATTTCCACAAGAATTTGAGTTACAGATTTTCTCCCCAATTTCCCCTACCCACCACTCCAAAACAGTGATCCCACTGAATACCACCTCCCCCAATCTGCTCTCTCCTATATCCTCCTCCCTCCATCCCCACTCTGATTTTCCAGTAGGGCACGATGAATCTCTATGCCCCAGTGCCTGTATGTCTTATTTCTCAGTTGCATGTAAAATAATGATAAATAAATATATATATATATATATACATAAACATTTGATTTTAAAACTCTGAATTACAGATTCTTTCTCTTCCTCCATCATCACCCACCCTTACTGGGAAGATAAGCAATTCAATATAGGTTGTTCATGTGTGGCTATGCAAAACATTTCCATAGTGGATATATTGTGAAAGACTGACTATATTTCCCTCCATTCTATCCCCCACTTGTGCTATTCTCTACTTTGATCCTGTCCCTTTTGAAAAGTTGGTGCATTCAACTTCTCTCCCCCAACCTGCCCTCCCTTCCATCATCACCCCTTTCATCCCTTTCCCACATACTCTCCTGTAGAGTGAGATACCCTACGTAGTGTGTATGCCATTCCCTCCCTAAGCCAAATTCATTCCCTTTTGCCTTCCTGTTCTTCCCCTTCATTGAAACAGTTTTCCTTTGCCTCTTCCATATGAGGTAATTTACCCCATTCTGTCTCTCCCCATCTCCTCTCATTATATTCCTCTCTCCCCTCTCAATTTCACCTTTTAAGTATCATCCCTTCCTATTCAATTGGTCCTGTGCCCATTATCTATGTATACCTGTACACATATATACACACACTCATACATGTATTCATACACCCTCTTATATAGATATATATGTATGTATACATACATACATATATACATATATATATATATATATATATATATATATATATACATACGTTTCTATTCCCTTTAACTATGCTTATACTGAGAAAAGTTTCATAAGTTACAATTATCACTATTCCATGTAGGAATGTAAATAGTTCAACTTTGATAAGTTACTTATGATTTCTTTTCCCTGTTTAACTTCTCATGCTTCTTATATCTGAATGTCAAATTCTCTAATCAACTCTGTTTTTTTTTTCCATCAAGAATGCTTAAAAGTCTTCTATTCCATTGAATGACCATATCTTCCCTGAAACATGATACTCAGTTTCACTGGGTAGGTGATTCTTGGTTTTAATCCCAGCTCCTTTGACCTCCAGAATATCATATTCCAAGCCCTTCAATCCCTCAGTGTAGAAGCTGCCAGATACTATTTTATCCTGATTCTGTTTCCACAATATTCAAATTGGTTCTTCTTGGCTGCTTGTAATATTTTCTCCTTGATCTGGGAACTCCAGAATCTGGCTATAATATTCCTAGGAGTTTTCTTTTGGGGATCTTTTTTAGGAGGTGATTGGTAGATTATTTCAAATTCTATTTTGCCCTTTGGTTCTAAAACATAAGGGCAATTTTCCTTGAGAATTTCTTGAAGTATGATTTCTAGGTTATTTTTTATCATGCATTTGAAGTAGTCCAATAATTTTTAAATTATTTCTCCTCGATCTATTTTCTAGGTCGGTGATTTTCCCAATGAGATATTTCACATTGCCTTCTATTTTTTTCATTTTTTGGATCTATTTATTAATATCTTGATTTCTCATAAAGTCACTAGCTTCCATTTGCTCCAATCTAATTCTGAAGGAATGATTCTCTTCAGTGAGCTTTTGAGATCCTTTTTCCATCTGGCAAATTTGACTTTTTAAGGCATTCTTCTCCTCATTGGCTTTTTGAGACTCTTTTTTTTCTATTTGAGTTAACATATATTTTAAGGTGTTATTTTCTTCAGCCAGGTTGTTGGCCCTCATTTCACAATTTTCTTGCATCATTCTTATTTCTCTTCCCAATTTTTCCTCCACTTCTCTTATTTGGTTTTCAAAATCCTTCTTAAGGTCCTCTTTGGCCTGTAACCATCTCATATTTTTCTTGGAAGCTTTTGGTGCAAGAGTTCTGACTTAGCCGTCTTCCTTCTGTTCCATGTTTTATTCCTTTTTTCCCCCAAAATAGGAGTGTAAAGTCAGATTGCTGAGGTTGCTTTGCTTCCTTTGCTTGCTCATACTGCCACTCAATTACTTGACTTTTCAGCTTTTTGCCACAGTACAACTGTGCTATTAGAAACAGGAGCTTTGTCCCAAATTTCTGGGGTTTTCTCAGCTGCCATAGCTATTAGTTGGCTGCTCTCTCTGCCTCCACATGCTCTGGCAAACCGGTCACTAACCCCAGGACCTTCATCCTAGATAGCAATCCAGATCCAAGCAGGTTTAAGAAAGAGTGATTAACCCTCAGACTGGCCGCTTGGTCCCTCTACAATCTGCAGGCCAGTGGCTCTGAAACAGCCACATGGCAGTGGCTGCATGACCACAGTACCTCAGCTGCTTCTCCCTCCAGCAGATAAAGGCTGGACCACACTCCTGAACTCCCTGTTCCAACAAAGTCTATACTGACCTCTCACATTGTCTTTGGCATCTATGGGTTGATAATTCTGGAAATCTCCACAGCTGCTAGTGATCTGAAGTCCCTCCAGCCAGTGGCTGGTTGTGGCTGCCCTCTGGCTCATGCAGCACTAGGCTTGGCTCCCAGAGCACTGCACTGACCCCTTCCTGCTGGCCTGCCAGTCTGTCATCAGCGGGAGGTTAGCTTTTCTATGTCATTTTGTGGGTTCTGTAGCTCTAAAGTTTGTTTAGAGTCATTTTTTACATGAATTGGAGGAGCTGGAAGTGAGCCCCATGGAAGGCCTGTTTCTACTCCACCATCTTGCTCTACCCCTGGGGACACAGTTTTTAAACCTACATCTTCTCTTAGATGATTTTCTATCTGTATTTGCCTTTATATGAAGTGTTTCTCTGTTTCCCTTTATGTCTTTGCTTCCCAATGGCTACAGTATTTCCTCCTCATCTTTCAAAATTATAATATGGCTTTTAGGGTAGAGGGAAGAAGAAAACTCACCTTCCATAGGCAGTCACTGTTTTCTAATCTCCCCCCTCCCCAAACTCTGAATGGGGGTGTTTTCAATTCTGATGCTTGATGGCTGTCATAACAGAAATCTCCACTTACCTCCATACAAAATGATTACTCTATAACTGCACCCAAACCTGATTCCTCTAACTCCTCAAGGATGATTTGATGACAACAAAGGCATAAATAATTTCTTTTCTCAGTGAAGTGCATTGTTCCATTCTTGACTCAAACAGAGAGGTATTGACAATTAGTTAAATGATAGAGGGTAGACACATATCTCCAGCAAGTTTAATGTTTCATTTTTTATTATTATATTCAGGGCTAAAGGACAACTCCTTCCCTCAAAAGAAGTTGTTCAGTTTTTCTCACATAGCCTGATTTTTGATACTTCATGCTGTCAAGTATTCATTATAATCCTAATCCTTAATGCTAACTAACTCAGAGTTGTTACTTTTTGGTGTTCTCCCTAGCTATAAGAAAGTCATTTGTGAATTTCCATTTAAGATGGTAAGTACCTTTTTTCAGTAAGGAGTAGGGTAGGGGAGGGAGAGGTTGCAAATGAAACAAAAAAAAAAGTATAAGCAGATGTAATGAAAGGAAATGTTCAATTTTTCATCATAACGAACATAAATTAAATCATAAAATGAAGTAGGATAGAAGAATTGGTTAGAGAATAGAATCTAACAATATGTTGCTTAGAAGAACCATGTTTGAAACATACAAATTTACAAAGAATTAAAATGAGTGATGACCAGAATTTGTCATACCTAAGGTTAAAAAAAAAGAAAAACAAAACAAGAAAAAGAAAGAAAGGGGGGGAGGGGAACAGGGCTGGCAATCATGATGTCAGACAAGGCAGTAAGAAAGATAAGCCAGTCAACTGTATTTTGCTTAAAGGCACCATAGATAATGATTTAATATAAGTACTTAATATATATGCGCTAACTAGCATGGAATCTAATTTTTTTAAGAAAATGTTAATCAAACTACAAGGAGGAATACATAGCAAATGAAGGATATCAATGTACTCATTTCAGACCTAAACAAATCTAACAGAAATATAAGAAAGAAGCAAATGTTGTGAAAATAATTTTATAAAAGCTCCCTGATGTTTCTGTAAAAGAAATATAAGAGAATATAAATCCTATTTAGGTATGCATGGCCTCTTTATAAAATTTATCATCTGTTAGGTCATAACCACATAAACAAATACAAAAAGCAAAATTATTAAACATATTAGTTTTTTTTACCACAATATGATAAAAAATACAAATGACAAATATAGTTTGAAAGCAGAATTCAACATTTAAGAATAAATAATTTAATCCTTAAAAATGGTGGATCAAAGGACAAATCATAAAATAATGAATACTTTGATTTAAAAAATAAGAAAATTAGCCATCATATCTATATTTGGAGGATGCAATCAAAAAAGTCCTTGGGCAAAATGTTTTATCTCCAAAAATAAAAACAAACAAACAAATAAAATAGCAGTTAGTTGCACTTTTCCATAAATTGCCTACAAAGTAGGGAAAGGTAGCATCCTGCCAAACTCTCTTTTGACACAAATATGGTCCTGGTACCTAAACCAGAAAAAGTTAACTTATGGGGAAAACTGTATATATACACATACATGTGTATGTATGCATACATATATGTGTGTATGTATATAAACACATATATGTAATGATATTGTACAAAATATCAAATTATAATAATTAAAATATTATACATTTGAAATAGGGTAGCCTTATATGATGAATGAAGTGTTATTTCAATACTAGGAAAATGACAACTTTAATAGAAAATATTAATAAAATAATAAAAATTGCATGATTATGTCTATATTTGTAAGGGAAAATGATTTGTACAAAATTCAATAATCTTTTCTGTTGAAAAAATGCTTGAAAACACAGGAATAAAAACATTATAAAGACTATCTAATATCAGAAACTAGTATCATGGTTAATGGAGAAATGTTCTTTCAAATAAGGTCATGGGTAAAGAAGAAAAGGCCCATTTTCATTAATATTATTTGATATAATACTAATGATATTAGACAAGAAGAGATGAAAAAGTAAATCTACTCAAAGAAGAAAAAAGTGTCATTTTTGCAGATTCTATAATGGTATAAGAGAATCCTACAATATCAACTAAAACTATAAAACAAAATAACATTTTCAATAAAGTAGCACCATGTAAAATAAACCAACAACAATCATTAGCCTCTCCATGAATTACCAAAAAAAAAAAAAATTACCTGCAGAGATGGAAAAATGAAATGTCATTCAAAATTTCTCTAAAATATTTGGGACTCTACTTAATGACACGTATAGAAGTACCCTATTAAGTACCCTTTACAGAAATGCATTATAAAATTTAAATAATTAGAGAGAAATGAATTGTTTGTGATTTGGCTGCTAATATAAATCTAATGAAAATGTTATCTGTATCAATTTGCATATATAGGTCCTTAACAGTCAGCTCACAAGGCAACATGAATTTATTTTGTGCTCACTATCTGCATGGTATTGTGCTAAGCTCTGAGCAAACAAAGAAAGGTGGTACTAAGTAGTTCAATGTAAATGACATTAAACAAGAGGCATTACCATCTTTCTTGCTACTACACACTAAGGACCATCTGACTTGCAGTTGAAATCTTCCATCAGTGTTTATATACCCCATTAAAATGTGAACTCCTTGAAAGTAGGAATCATCTTACATTTATATTTTCATCTCTTTGTGAGTAGCACAGTGCATAACCCACAGCAAGTTCTTAATAAATATGTATTAATGAGTTGATTGCTTTATATATAGTAGACAATACATGCTTCATGCATTCATTCACTGTAACACAGTGGATATGTGGTCATATCTGGCCTCCAAAACTCACTTGTAATATGGCTATTTGCAAGTTCATTTAATGATCCTGAGTTTTAAGCAACATTTCCAAATAGTAAAGGTGAGTTGTCATTCCTGTTGACAAAAATCAAGGTGAAAGGTGCTAAAAAATTTTAACTAATAGAGAACACAAAACCAATTGATATATCAACTGATTCTTTGAAGAACTAATAGGACAATAGCATTTCCTTATGATAAAGTAAGCCATGCAATGAAGGGGGTATTTTTGTGGGAAACTGAGTTGATGCATAAACCAAAGGGATATTATGTGTATCATCTCATATTGGGAGAGATAAGAAAATACAGTCTTGATTAGTGAAAATGTGAAATAATCCTATTTTCCCTATTGACAAAATATTTCACAGATCATACATCACTGATTTTAAACTAGTAACACTTTAGAACTCATTTAAATGAGTCCCCTCATTTTCCAGATGAGGAAACTAAAGCCCAAAGTTAAATGAATAATTTAAGGTTACACAATGAGTATCTAAAGGCAGAACCTGGAGGAGTTCCATGATTCTAAACTCAATACTCTTGTGCCATTAAATTCTAAAGCTGATTTTTTACTTTGAGGCAGTTCAAAATTAATTATGTCATAGTGGACAGAGAAAATGCTGGACTTAGAAGTCAGAATGTCAAGGGTATGAATCCCACTTGTGACACTTACTAATTCAATGGTCACAAATAAGCATCTTCTTTTAGCCCCAGTGTCCTTATATGTAAAATGGAAATGGAAATACTTATGGGGACTTATCCAACAAGGTTATTGTAAGGATCATGTAAGATAAAAATGTATGATACTTTATTACAGACTATAAAATTTATAAAATAATAATAATTATTAGCCTAGTGGCATCATTTCTGGAAAGAGAACAGCTAAAATCCGAAATATACACTAGCAGGCATGGAATTCAGTGGTAGTCATGAAGATATGTAGTCAATTTCATTCATCAGGGAAATAAAGTCCTTATTTGGACTTTTTGCCTAATGTAATCACCATAGATTGTGTGTCATGGATTGGGCATCAAAGCCATGTAATTGTATTCCCGTGGGTTATAAGATTCTAAGAATTCTAAGAATTCCCCTGTGGGGACCTCCTTCAGTTCTGTGCTCTCCTTGGACATAACATGACATTAGATATGTAGTAATAATTATCTGGAAACACTGTTCTCTTATGGCCTCTTAGGCTATATCCAATCTGGGGAATATCACTGCCCCCGACTTAAGTTGAAATGATAATAATACATGGCAATAATAATAATACGTAGCTTTCCTTTGTTTATGAGAACTCAATGGTAAGAAAAATGCTACATGTGGATTTTTTTTTCCCAAGAAGCCCAGATTTGTATTATTAATCTTTGTTGTAAATCACTACCATCTATGTAAATTACTACATTGTGAGATGAAGAAATATACTCTTTGTTAAAGACATAATTGATTCATTTCAAGCTTTCTTTTGTCATTCTACCAAATCACTTCTACTAAATATTGCATGTTATAGCTATAGATACAGGCATTATTAACATGGCAATTATTTTGTTTCTTCCCACATTCACATATATTTTGCTTTCATTGTAATGTGGATTTTATCTCTGATAATGCATTTCTGTTTGCAGTACAATTTAAAGTTTATGCAAATAGAAAAGAAAAATAATTTGATATGAACATATATGAATCTTGATTATCTGAGTATAAAATGCTTGCTTTCTTGTGATATTCTTTGAAATCCTGTGAATCCTAATGTTGAATTCAGGGCAAATATGAATGAAATGTTATATCCTTGTAATAATATAGTATCCCAGGATATAGAAAAAAATTCATGATGCACATTTGATTGAAAGAATATCCCCTAATGTCATAGAAACATAGACATTGCTTTGATCTCAAAGTTCAATACCAGAATTGTTTCAGTGAACTTCAAGAATTTTGGCATTTGACATAGTTATTTCTCATTTGGAGACGGTATCTGAAGATGAGGATCATCCAAAGAATAATAGAGTAATAGAGATGTGTGGTGGACATAAGTAGGTAACACAACAAAACCCAGGAATTATGAAGTTAAAGTGGTGTAAAAATGTAAGCATACATAAACATATGAAGAACAAAGAACAATCTATACCTGATGTGTTCCATTTGGATCTACATAATAACAAGGGAATTCAGGAAAGGTTCCTAGCACCTTGAGTGAATTCATGAGAGCTGCATGGTCTGGGTTGTGACGTCATTGGAGTGGATATACACATTGAAGTTCCCTTAATTGTCTAATTCAAATGTTGATTATTTGCGGGAAAAGGGAGTGAAAAGCCTTCAGCACAGAATTTTTTTTTGGTGTGGCCATCTTAGAACACTGACTCATATTTCATCATTTGAATCATGAATAACTCATGTAGCAGAAACCCAGGTTCTCCTGCCCTTCAGATGTCTCTTTCTAAATTGTGAAAACAGGTGAGGAGAGAGTCTAAAACGTGCTCATCCTAAAGCAAATCTACAAATGAAATACAATGTCATTTTTTAAAATTCTTTAAGATTGAAACCTAAAATAAAGAACCTTTATGTTCTTTCATTATTCACTCATTTTATAGTGGGGGTTTTTTTTTATTAGAAATACATCTCTGCTCTCATTCCCAATTCCTGACTCTTTTGCAAAAATATACCATGTCTATTAAAGCTACCACAAACTTCTAAACCAAGTTTTAAAGAAAGTTTTTACTTGCAAATTGAAATGCAAAATAGTTGGACTTAGATGGCAGTAAAAGAAAAATTCCTATTACAGCATCAGTAAATTACAAGTGAAAGTCACTTATAACTTATCCTGTAGTGCTTTTGAGAAACTTAGCTTTTCTTCAAAGAAGAAAAAATGCCTCATGAAAGGCCTAATAACACATCTAAATTACTGAGGATAATTTGAAAATTTAAGTTTTATGGAATTTAGATGATTACTAGAATCCCAGCAAGTAGCATAATGGACATAATTTTTGTAACAATTGAGAATTACTCTGTGCATGATATACTTACATTGGTTTGAACTTAGCATTTTAAAACTATACTTACCCTAAGTCAACCAATTAGGCAGTATCTTGGGGGCAAAATAGAATTATCTTGATAAGAAACTTAATTCCTATGTATTATGTACTAAGTTTAAATGAAGTTATTTAATATACTTATAAATATATATGTGTTTGCATATTTTAATTAAATGCAATGCTTTTCAAGTAAATAATTGATGAAATCAGAGATGTGCACTAGAGAATACTTATTAAAGAATCTCCTTTTTCTATTTAAAATTGATTTACAAATTATTTTTCATAATATTTCCAAAGCAATAATAAGCTTTCAAATGATATACATGTTTTATATCCCTTATGAAATTATAAAATTCTTGAAGTCTTGCTAATATCACACCTTAAATTTTTTGATCCATAACTATCTGTTGAATGAATGGATCAGTACAGTGCCTGGTAGATGTTGTTCAGTCAGTCAGTCATGTCCAATTCTTCATCATCCCGTGAGCTTTTCTTGGCTAAGATACTGGAGTTGTCATTTCCTTCTCCAATGGCCTAAGGTAAACAGAGGTTAAATGACTTGCCCAGGGTCACAGCTAGTAGCTAAAGTAAAATTTGAACTCAATCTTGCAAAGTGCTCTATCCACTTAGCCACACAGCTACCTGTTACATAATAGGTGCTCAATAAATGTTGCTTACAGCTAACAGGAAAATCTGAAGGATAATATCAGATCTAATTCAAATTATGTCAATTCAATATTATGAATTGTAATGGCTCAAATACTGAGTCTTTTTAATCTGCAAATGAAAAGAAATAGATGGCAAAGTTGAAAGTTATGGTTCCTGCTAATGAGAACTTAACCTATGGAATGTAGAAGCTATAGCAAATGAAAGAGGATGAATAGTAACAATGATAATTGTTTTAGTATCTATAATAATAGGAGCAGGATTAGTAGTAGTAGTAGCAGCAGCAGCAGCAGTAGAAGTAGTAGTGGTGGTGGTAGTAACTTTAGCAGAAGCAATGATGTCTGGAGCAACAGCAGAAGCAGTGGTAACAGCAAAAGTAATAATAACTAATATTTCTATATAATTACATTTAAAATTCTGTATGATAATTAAAAATAACTTTTCACGAATTTCTTGGAATATGTAATTAGACTATAGCTATGTAGGCGATAATGACCTAAATTCAGAAAATACTAGAAAAGAGATAATAGCATGGACCCATTCTTATTATGTCCAAGCCAACACCTTGACATATATTTTTCTCTGTGGGGAGTACATGAAACACATTTCCACCCTAAATGATCTAGTTTGTGGTAGTGCCTGTTCCCTAGCATTTAAATATACCACATGGAATTTGACAAGAGGGTCTGGCTTGATATCTTACTTCGGAGCAGAAAGACCCTCTTGTCCTGTTCTTTTTCTTCAGCTATTGTAAAGGTCTAACACAGTTTCCCTATTCTGAGTGACAAAGTTCACATTTAAATTTGTAATGTGAAAATTTCTGAACCTTAGCTGCCCCTTCACAGGCTGTTTATTGCACTCTGGTGATGTAACCATTATCTTTTCATTCTAATCTCTCTTGTCAGTATAACATCTGAAGAGCAAGAGGAAGGATTAGCAGTGCCCTGACTTAATCAGTTTATAAAATCTCAGGAGAAAGCCACATTTTCTTTCTTGGAGGGCAGCTGTTATGCTTCCACTTGATTAGGCAATTGATTTGGCCCTAAGCACCTGGGTAAAAAAAATGATGGTTTTGAAAGTTAGTCTTACACCAAAAGAAGGCAAGGGAGAGGAGGGAATGACCATATTTTCTATGCTGGGTTATGTGAGAATATATTGCAGGAAGTAGCCCATTGCCCATTGACTTTACCAACTGTAAAGGAGGGAAGAGGAAATCATCTTTAAACATTTTCTTTTCATCCTATAACTCAGTAAAACCTCAGTTGAGTTCTCTGTGATTCACAACCCAGCAAGAATTCTGAAATAATTAATATTTTATATATAGCAGCTCTATGTTTGGCAGAGGACTAAGAAATGATTTCGAGAAAAGCGGAACTCAAATAACTGACACAGATAAATGAGCAATGCAGCCCAGCTTCAGGGTTGTCATACTACTCCACCCCATTTTAATTTGGTACCAAGTGAACCTGTTGGTGGCTTCTTTCTGAGGGGTGAATGCAGACCTAAATTTGGAAATCGAATCCAATGATTCTTCCTGTCTTCTGTCTTGTCTAAGAATTCTGCATTTTACTAACAAAGCTGTTCTTCTGTGACTGCTAAGTTATTAAAAGAAAATTGTGAAAGTTCGCTTATTGTACTGAACCAATTAATCACTATGCATTTACTTCTAAATATAAATTTACTACTTACTACAAAAAATGTTCTATGTTTAATTTTTAATAAACCACTTTCTAAAATTACTGCTCCCAGATGACCAGTCACTAAAAGTAGAAAACTGATACCAGTTAGTAAATTCTCTCTAAATGTTCCTAAAGGCATTTAACTCACTGGAATTATTTGCTATTAGGAAGCTTCTAAAATGTATATTCTTGTAGTATATCAAGCGAACTTTGATTAAAAAAATCAACACAGCTCAGTAAGTGGTTATCAAAAAAACATTATTTTTTCTGCAAACAAGCTATTAATACAATTACATCCTATTGTTTTATTATTGAATAATAAAACTTTTAAGTTTGTTCAAATCCTTTTTTCCAGTTCTGCTTCAATTGTTTTTTATAAAAAGCAGATCATGCTTATATTTTCATAGGTACTCTGTCCTTCAAAAATCATATATATTATCATATCAGTATCCATCTCCATTAACTATCTTCTATCCATTGGAAATATATGCACACATACACAAGCATGCATGTTTACAGAGAGGTGAATTTTACACATATACATGCATATATATAAGTGATAGCCTGCTCTGTGTGTATGTATTTACAAATTTTCATTTGCCTATGTGCATGTGTATTTATGTACATGTGTGTATACCTGTACTGTTGTTATCCCATAATACTCTTTTATTCCAAAATCTCCAAAATATGAAGTTGGCAAATTTGATAAAAAATGATAAGGTCACTCTTGCTCTGGAAAGAATCTTGAACAAATCAGGACAGCTGGATATAAAGCCCACCTACTCACAATGATTCTATTGTTATCTCAATGGAAATAATACCCAAACTTTTATCTTAATTTATTTTCTTTTTCTTTAACTCTGGTCTCAAATTGTATTTCTACCTACTGGACATTTCCACCTAGTGTCCCATTGGCACCTCAGAACTTAACGCATCTAGCACAAAACCTGTCATCTTCCCTCTAAAACTTAAACTTCTTCCTAATTTCCTTATTTCTGGTGATGGCCATACAGTTTTCCCAGGAAACTAGACTTGAAACCTGAGAATCACTAAGCTTTTTCCTCCCTTTGTTTGACCTCTAAAATTTAATCAGCAAACAATTTTGGAATTACATCCTCTACAGTGTCTCCTGAGTCCATCCCACAGGGCATGAATTGAAAGGTGTCTTGGGGGCCATCTAGTCTAAGCCCTACCTGAACAAAGTAACCCTTACAAAATATCTGAACAAGTGATCATTCACTTCCTATTTGAAGGTCTCCAGAGAATTGGTGCCTATTACCTTTCCTTTCCACCTTTGTATTGCTGTAATTGTTTAAAAGTTGTTTTTTTCCCTTACATCAAGCTGGTCTACTTTTCCACAACCCATTGTTATCAGGTCTTCCCTTTTGTACCAGGAGGAATGAACTGAATCCTTCTTTCATAATACAGCCTTTCAAATACTTGAAGACAGCTACTATCCCTTCCCTAAGTCTCCTCTCCTCTCAGTTCCTTCAAAATATCCTTGTATAATATTTTCTCCAGTCTTTCCACTATCCCACTTATCCATTCCTGTTTGTACATATCTCCATTCCCATTGCTACCATCCTAGATCAGGAGTTCATCACTTCTTTCCTAGATGATTTATAGTAGCCTGCTAACTGATCTTCCCCAATACATCTTCATATAGCAGTATTTTTTTCTTCTAATTCACAAGCCTGACTAAATCACTACCTTGTTCAAAATCTACTGGTGCCAACCTTCCCCAATTGATTAGAGTAGGGTTTGTTAATTTGAGGCTCATTTCCATGTAATTTTCAATAATTTGATCTGTATGTTCCAATTTAATTATTCTCCTCTGAAATCCTATATATTATATGGATTTAAAACATTATTCTGATAATATCTTTACCAGATTGCCAGTGTTCTGTAACACAAAAAAAGATTAAGAATGCTTCTCTAAGTTTTCCTTACATGTATTTTCTGTGAATCTTACTTATGTCTACAGATTTGTGTCCTTTCTAATTAAAATATCAGTTCCTTGAGGAGAGAGGTTACTTTTTTCCACAGTATCCAAGTAGATATTTTATAAATTATTTTTATGAATTGTTTGATTGACTGACCTACTTTCAATAAGTCTTTCAATATGTAACTAAGATGGTCCTCAGAAAGCAGACATAGTCTGATACTAAGTATATTCATGGAATCTTTCCAAAATTATAGAATCTTTCAAAACTTGTATTCTTCTAGCAGAGTACGAGATAACCAAAAGGTACCTCCATGTTCCATCTCCAGGATGATATGTGTTGCCCTATACCAATGGAAAGAGTACTCTTAACAATGAGACCGAAAATATGTTTAAGACCTATTTGCATATGTTATTTTGCCTCAGCAATTGGGCCATTTTTAAAACATCTTTGTAACACTAGATACTAACATGATCCCTTATTCATAAGACAGAGATAGGAAAAGGATCTATACTTTAATTGTTATAGGGAAGTCCCAGCGAGGGGAGGGAAAGAAAAACAAACAATAAAAATCTTCCTCAACTAGTGTAGACTAGTTTATTTTTGTAAAGATTTCTCTAGACTCTAGAGCATTGAGAGGTTAAGTGATTTCCCCAGCATCACACAGGCACTATGTATTAGAGATTGAACTTGGAGCCAAGTCTTTCTAATTTCAAGACAGACTTTATCTAATATGTCATGCTGCATCTCTATGCAAAAATCAATTTAATGATGAATAAATATTTGGTCAATTTAATTAAATTGATTAGATTGAACAATATTACATTCTCTGTAACTTCCTTTTTATTAAATATCTGACACATAATTGTAACAAAGTGGAGAGTATAAATATTGGAAGAAGAAATAAACTGGAAATGTTTAGTAGTTTTGTTTTAGAGAAAGAGTACTCACCTGAGGAGATCAATGAAATTGAAAAAAAAAACAAAACAGCCAAATCAGTACAGGAGCATTTCAATTATATTGGGTAAGAGAGTATCAGGTTATGGTGTTGGTAACATAGAAAAAAACAGAATTTCCATTTTAGTCCATACAAGCAAGTGCATAGAGTTTGTAGTAGATTTCTTTTCTGCTCAAGTAAAAATCTTAAATGTATCAGGTACATCATAATTTAGTTATCCTGGCATTGTCCCTGAATTGGTGACTGTGCCTTGGTTGGTCATAATTTTATAGATTGTCATGGATATAAGCTAATTATTTTAAATTTTCATATTCTTAAGACAAAAATACCATAATTGCACATTGAAATTAACATGTACATGACCTACATACACCACAAAATTAAGCTACAAACAGAATAATGTCCTTGTTTATAGCAAATGCCATCTAAATCTGCCCTTCAGACATCATTAGCCTCATGAGGTTAAAAATGAATCCTCCATACATTTAGCTCTGAGTCCACTTCCAGGATAATGTAACAGGTATGAAGTGTCCTCTAGGCTATATGGTGACAGAGGACAGTAATGTCTCCCAGGGGCCTTGTCAGGCTTAGCCGCAATCTATTGTCGGGCGCTGTTGATGAAAATTGATACTTGCTGAGTTTAGCTCAACAGTACTCCCCTTGAAGATAGCACCAAGAATATGAAGATAACACCCACTGTCCTGCTTTTATGTGGGTCTGCTACATGTTTCTCCTTATCAGGCCATATATCCATGCTCTATCACTTTCCATCTGAAATATACACTACCTCAACTGAGTAATTATCTAGGAATACTTCCTCATGTGTCAAACGGGTTTTAAATGGATCCTTTGCTTTGGGAACCTGGATGACCTCAAACACTGATAATATATCTTCTGCTTTTATCAAAGTATATTCCTCATCCTTAAAATAATGTGGAAGCCCCAGGAGTCATTTCTGATTTATTTTTGGTTCTCTATGAGGACTGGGAATTGTAATGGAAAGGGATTTCACAACTGATTACTCATGAAGAGAGAGTATTTAGAAGTCAAAGAACTACTTATTTGACAGTTTTTTTTTCTGTACTTTTCCCTTCATATTGTTTCTTGGGATCCTTGATAGCAATCCCAGGACTTTATGTTCTATTGAGATGATAGATTTTGCATGACCTTACCATATCTGGGGCATACCACTGCCTTCATGAAACATTCCCTGGACTGCTTTCTAGTCCATTCTTGGATGAAATAATTGCAAAGATTGCCCCTCAACATGGGTGAATCAAGGAGTTCAATAATAAACATTCAGCTTGTAACTTTTTCTCCAACAAATGTGTTTTGGCAAGTGCTATTTGCTTTCTACTTTAAAAAAAAGCCCTTTTTAAAATTTAAACAAATGCTTTATTAACTTCTGTTTTACATCATTCATTTCCACCAGATTTTGAGTTACAATCATTTTCCCCCCATTATTCCCCTACCCAACCTCCCAGAAGAGCAGTCCCACAAGATATTGCTTCCTCCCATCTGCTCTCTCCCATACCTTCTCCCATACCCCCTTCGACATTTCCATTAGAGGAAGGTGAATCTTTGTGTCCCAATGCCTGCACATCTTATCTCCCAATTATAAGCAAAAGAGTATTAATAATAGTATTTATATATATTTGAAACATTTAATGTTAAGACCTCGAATTTCAGATCCATTTCCTTCCTCCCTTGTCACCCATTCCCTCTGGGGAGATAAGTAATTCAGTATATGTTGTACATGTCTAGCTATGCAAAACATTATCATAGTAGATATATTGTACAAGGCTGCTTATAATTCCCTCCCACTCATCCCACCCCCCACCTGGTCCATTCCCTACATGATCCTGACCCTCTTCTATAGTGGGTACTTCCAACCTCCCCTCCCCCCAAGGATGCCCTCCCATCAATCATCCCTCCTCTCATCCCCCTTCCCCCTATTCTGCTGCAGGTTGAGATATCCCATTTAGTATGTATGACATTCTCTCCCTGAACCAAATTCAATGAGAATGTGGATTTGCCTTTTTCCCTTCCTATTCTCCCCATCCCTTGCAACCACTTCCCCTTGCTTCTTCTACATGAGATAGTTTACCCTACCCTGTCTCTCCCCATTTCCTCTTGCCACTTTCCTCTCTCACCTCATAATTTCATCCCTTGAGTATTCTCCCTTCCCAACAAATTCAACCTATGCCCTCTATCCATATATAACTGTAACCATATACACACACATTCACATATGTATTCATATGACCACACACCCTTCTTCCATTATTTTCATAGTGAGAAGATATCATCAGTCACAGTTATTGCTTTTCCATAT